>JAOUQT010343633.1:0-12737 GCA_025769995.1 Xyliphius kryptos | reverse complement strand
TGTAACACTCAAGGTTTGTTAGAGCACAGCGGCCTCCATTATTCTTAAATGGAAGAGTTTGAGAGGACCAGAACTCTTTCTAGAACTGATTTTCCTTCCAAACTGAGCAACCGTGAAAGAAGCGGCTTGGTGAGAGACATAAGGAAAAACCTAAAGATTACCGTGGCTGAGCTTCAGAGACCCACCACTAGTTGGGGCTTTATGGCAGAGAAGCCCGACGGAAGCCTCTTGGTAGTGCAAGACCAATGAAAGCCTGCAAAGAGTTTGCATAGAGACGATTTGTGTTAATTCCAAGAATTATGTGTGGAGAAAACCAGGCACTGCTCATCACCTGCCCAACACAATCCCAACAGGGAAATATGGTGGTGGCAGCATCATGCTATGGAAGTGTTTTTCAGCTGCAGGGACTAAAGACTGGTTGCAATTAAAACAGATATGAATGCAGTAAAGTACAGAGATATCCTGGAGGAAAACCTCTTCCAGAGTGCTCAGTACCTTAGAGTGGGCAAAAGGTTTACCTTCCAAAAAGACAGTGGACCCAAGCACACAGCTATAATAACAAACCCCATTTCAGCAAATGGTTGAATAGAAGGACAATTAAGCATTAGTGAACTCACTAGAATAATATGAAGGGCCCTTATTAATGGTTGAATGTTTTGTATTATTGCAGTAGAAGAGTAAACTAAATAGTAAACTAATAAATTGAATTTATTCTGACCCTTTAACTCATCAACTCCAAAGGCTAATTGTTGATGAGGCTGTATTTGTATCATTGAGATTAAACATAGTTAATATTCAGAATTGCATAATGCCAATGCAAATATATACGATATGTAAGATACATAATTGTATAAATACAAATAAAAACCAAGAGAGTAGCAATTCATAATATCTTAATATTTAAATTTAAACACTGTTCACTTGCCTTAACAAGTGGATTTTTCTTTTTTTATTTGTCAGCCTGATGCTACACTGCCTGTTCACTAGGTACATTTGCATTTACCAAATTGTACTTGCACACAACATGACATCTACTGTTTGTGTGCCAGCCAGAGCGAAGTTAACAAGCATCAAAAGGAAAGGTTTCAACAGGTATCCAGGTGAAGTACAGAATAATTTTAGCATGAACAACAAACGGTTTACAACTAAATACAGACCCATAGGCTGGGTATGTAATAATATTATGTATTTGTACAAAGTATGTCGTTTATTAGAAAGGGAACATTCTAACTAGGTCCTAATGTTTTACATTTAGTCAATTAGCAGATGCCTTTATCAACTTGCATAAATGAGAAAACAACACAAGTCAGTAGTTAAATAAATAACAAGTATATGTGAAAGAGGTGTGTTCTGAGAAGTTACTTGAAGATGCTGTGACAGCCTTACAGATACCGTTGGGGAAATTGTTAGCAATCAGTAGCAATGCTAATGATGCAAATATGAAAAAAATACATACACATTAATACAAAGAGAGATTTAATTTGAGACAAAAACTTAAAAATATAAGTTCACAGCTCAATTCTAAATGCGCTTAAATATCTGTTATAAAAGAATATCTCAATGGATAAAGAGGCTATTAAAAGATTTCGAGAATAGAACATGTTTAAAGGCTAATGTGTACTGAAGAGCTTTGTTCAGTACAAACTTTTGGCAAGAATTTTGGCAAGTGCACATAATTTATATCTATTAAAGAAAGAGTGTAGCTCGTTCAACCCCATCTTTTGACTCTAAAGAACACCAGTGTAATCACTTTGAGAACATGGTTCTCCTTCATCCTCTTATTTCAAGACCCACCTATGGGAGGGACTGCCGGTTCTGACCTCACAGAAGCATCAAATTGCACCAAGTCTGGCTTGACAGACATAAACACATGATCAATGTTGGGCAAGCGGCACGTCTCTTCCCAGCATACATACTGTATATTGGATGGGGAATGTTCCTTCCCCAGTTTCACATTCACTTTTCATGACCTCGCAACCTGTTCTCACAGGTTTTTCCAGTGGGCCTTCATTTCACTGTCCACAAGAGAACTCAACCAGTTTGGATCAGCCTCCATCAGAGAATCAAGAAATTTCTAGGAATCTCACAAACCATCCGAGGCCATGACCAGTGTATTTCTGCATGCAGTACTGCTGAAGGTCGCAGTTGGAGCAGCAAACTGCAGCCTGTTTTAACGTCCCCTGGCCTGTATAGCAAAACCAAGCTAATCAGGAGAGGGACGTGTACAATGGTAAGCTGTGAGATCGTGGGGCAAAACCCCCTGTAAGTTGCCCAGCTACACAAATAAAAACTGGGGGAAAGGTTCCCAAAAGGTTTTATTCAGAATGAGGGCTGTCACACATACTGATAGCCCCAAGTGCCCAGGCTGCCGGCTGTCTCTCCTGTGTGCACAGCCATAGGCTCTCCTGTTTCGCATCGACTTACTGTCTTAAGTGAATGAGGAGATTTACCACCCTCACCCAGAGCGACTTTCACTCTAGGCCTGGCCTGTGAAAGGCTCCGTCCATGGGATTGTTATATGATTGTAAGTGGCAAGTGTTTGAGAATTGGTGCATGGTGCATGCTTTCTCAGTTTACCCTTTGTGCATGTGATTCTCCACGAACAGGAAAAAGGAAGCTTTTTGTCCAAACGCAGCCTTCTTACCAAAAAACTTCCCGATCTCCACAAGTGAGATGAGAATGGGGATTTTACAATTTGCTTTGTCCAGTGCAAGCTTCTTTCCTGGGGCCCCCTGCACATGGGAAAGTAGCTTTTCCACTGGCTTGTCACGTCCATTTCAGCGTACACTGTTAAAAGGCTGCCAGTTTCAACAGTTCTCGGAGTGCACTCCACCAGCTCCATGTCAGCGTCCTGCATGTTCTTTCAGGGGGGTTTCGCTGGAACAGATCTATTCAGCTGCGAGCTGGGCATCCCCACACACCTTTGTGAGATTGTAATCTTGACATCACCAACTTTGCATTAGTGCACTTTGTGTTAGGTGTCATTGCCGATAGCACACAGGTAGGTGTGTCTCGCTTAGCTAATGGACCACATTATACTGCTTCAGAGACTCTCCTTGGTCAGGCAGAAAGGAGGCAGTGGGGGCCGTCCTTCCTGGTGACAGATCTGTAAACATATGTAATGCCGGGGAGTTGTCTACATCTCCCATAGGTGGATTTTAAAATGAGAGGATGAAAGAGAATTATTGTAACCCTGGTTCTCTGATATCATAGAGTGAAGACATACACATAGTGTGCCCCGCTTGCATCATAAAAAGCGAATTATGGTCACTCAGGTAAGAATCAGGTGTTCCAATCACTTTCATGGCCACAGTTGTATAAAATCAAGCACCTAGGCATTCAGACTGTTTTTATAAACAGCGGTTGCCAGGAGAATGGTTTGTATGCATTGTGCCAAGTGTAAAGATTGGTGGAGGGGGAATTAGAGTGTGGGGCTGTTTTTCAGGAGATGGTCTTGGCCCATTATTCCAGTAAAAGAACCTCTGAATTCTTCAGCATACCAATATGTTTTGGACAATTCCATGCTCCCAACTTTGCTGGAAAGTTTGGAGCTAGCCCCTTCCTCTTCCAACATGACTGCACCAGTGCAAAAAGCAAGGTCCATGACGGCATAGATGACAGAGTCTGGTGTAGATGAATTTGACTGGCCTACACAGAGTCCTGACCTAAAAACAATAGAATATCTTTGGCATGAATTAGAGCGGAGACTGAGATCCAGGCCTTCTTGTCCAACATCAGTGTGTGACCTCACAAATGTGGTTCTAGAAGAATGGTCAAAAATTCCCATAAATACACACTCAAACCTTGTGGACAGCCTTTCCAGAAAAGTTGAAGCTGTTATAGTTGACCGAGGGTTGACTGACGTCACATTGAACCCTTTGGATTAAGAATAGGATGTCACTTGAGCTCATATGTAAGTCAAGACAGGTAAGCAAATACTTTTGGCAATATAGTGTATGTATGCTGGGAAGGGGTGTGGCAGCTTTTAAATTGTGTTGGTTTCATTATGTTCCAAGAAAACATATGTAGTTTCTCTAGAGTTTCCAAAAAATATCCATTGGGGTTGTGTAATTTGAAATAATGATAGAGCACTAATCTCCAAACATGAAAAGCTGACAGCATATTACATGCTAACGTGTTCTACACATTCATTCGACAGAAGAAAGAGGAGACAAACATTACCATTATCACAATGTACCTTGTTAGGTTTTTCAATGAGTCAATGGGTGTAGGTTACCATTACTGTGTTCAGGTCACCTGAAATCTATATGCCAGGGTTATCCATGGAGTAGAGAAGAGGCATCCAGTTGTTTCAAATGAGGACAGTTTAGTCGAGGCATTTGGTGTCATTTTTATCTATATTGATGAATGTTGCCTGGTGATTCAACCTTACTGAGGTGCTAATTTTCACTCCATATTGTTCACTGCTGCTAAATGGTAAAATGATCTTCCCACCTCTGTCCATAATGCTGAGGCAAACAGCATCTTTCATGAACAACTGTGGTGGATTTATCCAAAATGTTTTGACAGCTCCGTTAATAGGCATTACCTTCAACCACAATTATCACACCATTTTATTGGAATCTGCAAATAATTTTTCAAGAGACCTGCCCAGGGATAATTTATTTAGCCAAGATTTGCATCATCATGTTAGCATTTTTCTCTGCACACGAGAGTGTGTTCAACTATTTCGAGAAACTGTAACGTAAAATGTACTTATTGCCACATGCTAGCATGTAAATGAGGTCTGTTTGCAGGCACTAAAAAGCCTTTGTTGTCCTGTTACTCCAATTGGTGATTTTTTCCAAAATGTTTTAAGCATGACAGCTCTGTAAATGGGCAATACCTTCACCCAAGTATATTAAATGAACGTGTCTTGCTAAAGCCACATGACCTTGTTATTTCATAAAATGAAAATCTTAACAGGGAGTTTTTTATTTATTTATTTATTTTCTTTGCCATTATAACTTCAGCTTGCTCTTTGTCGGTTTAGGCTCATAACATTGTAAAACTGCTTTGTGACAATGCTCTGTTGTAAAAAGTGCTAAATAAATAAATTATTTGGACTTTCCCGAGTATGGAATCATGCATTGGTCTCTCCAAACCCCATGTGTCTAGTAGATAGTTTTTGGTAGTTTTACAGTAGATTCCCACATATTTTACTATACTACTGTCATGGGCCGCAACAAGCGTAAGCCTCAGAAGCGGCCGAGAACTACAAATCCCAGCGAACAGCACCAATTAGGCTGACAAGCTTCAGCTGCTCACAAGCCTATATAACACAGCTCTCAGCAGCAGAAGCTTGTCACGCCGTCATTTTGCGTGAGCTCTGCACCAGACTGTGTCAAGATCACATTGTGTGAATTGTGTAATTTTACTGTGTTTTCCTCCTGTCCTGTCGACGTCAGTTGCCAGCCTTCCTTTGCTGGGGTGATGCCAGCTTTCCTTCTGTCTCTTTTGAGGGATCTTCTGAGAATCTGAGGGTTTGTGTAGTGCTATTGTGGCGCTGCACAACTTCAGTTCTCTGCTGACCCATACACGGGTCAGCTTAGTTTGACGCTGTGGCGTCTTGTTTGACTTAACCCAAATTGCGGGACCGTCTGTTTCGCCGCAAGCGGCTGTGTGCACGCTGGCAACGCGCCCCGTCACAGTATTCTTACGCAACCTGTACCACAACCATAGTGTTATCGTGTTTGGTGTGCGATAGTGTGTAATGTTATATACTTCATTTTCATTTACACGTACATCTCAGCTCCATTAACTTTGTGTCGCGGAGGTGAGCGATGTTTCCGTTTCCTTCTCCCATTTGTAAGTTAAGGAAGAGAAAAATATATATATACTCTATGTTAATCAAATCAAAGTATAGAAATTAAGTATAACTATTCTTTTGTGTTGATCGCGAGCCACCATGCTCAAACACCGGTTCGAACCTCACCAAGCACGCATTCACTAATGTTCAATGTCTTTTGTATTTTTAATTATTTCAGTTAACATCTTAATTAATTGTGAAGAATTATAATTGGTGGAAATTACAACCACTTAAACATGCTCCTTCCTTTGTATCTTGGGTCCTTCCTTCCCCCCACATAACAATTACAACTTGGTATACGCTATGAATATTGATGTGTAATAGAGGTATTCCGTGTCAAGCACCTTACTACACTCCTATTGCTATTATGATTTTGGTTAACTTGTGCTGAATTGGAATATTATATTTTAACTATCCAACCCACAGCGTCGCATGATTGAGCACTTCTTCCAGGATAATTGCCAGTCCTATTCTGGACAGACTCTGGAAATATTCGTTTTTCTCAGCGTATTTTTGAGCATTACGAAACTTGAATATGTTGCAGAAGTTCTGTCTCAAGTTATTATACATCCTTTTTAATTATCCATTACCTTTGGGTGTTTTTCATGCTCAAATATAGTCTGATACTGTGCATTAACTACCATAGGCTTTGTAGATTATCTTCAGCTTATGTAATGATTTACAACTGTAAAAAATATTCTGAATCCAGAATTTATTTTAAATCCCACCAATGTCACTACATGTCAAATATAAAAATCTAAAAGATATGAAATCCAAAAGATGAATATAAGAAAAGATGTAAAATTCAAAACAGTCACAAAGGCCTGGTGGTAAGCTGCTGGTGTGGGTTAGAAGTATCCTTCTGACAAGTGCTAAAGGGTGACAGGAAAATCACCTTGCTACCTAGAATGATGAATCTTGAGCTCGGACTAAGGAGTCTGCAAAATCTAAGAGAACAGGTAACCGCATTCAGAATACAAATAGTCATGGAGACAACAAGTGTAAAGGAGGTAGGAAGATAATGCACACAATAAGACCTAGTTTGCATGGCAATAAATGGTGCCTCTAATTAAATTTTGAGTGACATGGAATGTGCCATCCTGGAATATGTATGTATATTTTACATTTTCTTTACTTCTTTTGTGCAATGCTTACGGTTTTGTGTGTATTTCAAAAATTGATAAATAAAGACTGCTTTTGTTATTAATTATGGGATATTAGAAATAGCTAGTGATGCCATCTTCATAATAGCCTTTGTGAACAATGTTCTTCATGATTAAATGAAATGTTTCTTTAGTTTTATTGATGACATTTATATTTATTCTTAAACCTGATAAGCCGTCAGGTTTATGTTCAAACAAGCCAAAAAGTGTGAATTTGACTGGGAATCCATTTTTTTCGGGGGGAAACTATTTCCTCAGGTAGATTACAAATGGATGATTGTAGGTTTTGTGCCACAGTAGACTGGCTGTTCCCTATTACTGTTGATTGATTTCCAATTCTTGGAATTCATCATATATTTTAGTAATTTTTTTTTTCCCTGTGAGGCAAACTTGTAAACTTGTTTCAACTGAAAATGCTGTTTGGGGTTTCAAATAATACAACTGCACCTGTCATGGGTTAAACTGACTCCAAAATATCTATCTATATATTGCTATAGAGGTGAATGTTTTCCTTGCTCCCATGTCTTTTGTGAAGTGGAATTACATTATTGGTGATGAGCTACTTGCCATTAAACTAGCACTTAATGAATGGCATTATTGGATTATGGATTCTGTAATTTTTTTGTCGTCATTTAAAATCTTAAATATTTCAATAGGGCTTGCTGTCTTAATGGCCAGCTTACGTTGTCTTGGAAATGCCAACAGTAAAAACAACACAGTATTACACATCCATGTTAGAACTATTTCCCTCTTAGACTAAACCGATCCTACTTCCTTAATTCTTTGTCAACTGTATACACTGGAAATTTGATTAATAAACTTAAAATCTTTTGTATTCTACACCTGCTGTTCATAATTTCCTTCCTTCCCTTATCATTAAGCATCCGTATGTCAACTTTCAGACTTTTTAGATTGCTCAGAGGTGGTGTATGGCTTTATGGAAAAGACGGATCCAGCCATGTGTTAGTTATTCTGTTACTCTTTGCATTAAAAACATATTTGTGGACTTGATGGTAGAATGTATTGGTATTACAATACAGACTGGGATTCAAACCTGGAACCACAACGATAAAAGGTGAATGTGCTAGAAATTGGTTTTCACACATAAAAAACAAGTTAAAAAGGAATTTGTAAGTGGCAAGCATAAAAAAATGTCCTGCATGCAAGTTAGCTAATTTGCCAAAAAAAAAACAAAACAAAAAAAAAACATTACTATTACATACAAATATATGATAACAGCATCGGCTTTTATGTGTATTAGAGCTTTTGATGAGATCTAAAAGTATTAAAAGATTTGGAGCTAAATTAAAATGACAGGCTGGCTTTCAACTTGTAATTGTGAATTATTATTTTTGTTTGTATATTTATTTGACACATTTACTTGTGTGGCACATCATTCTATTGAATAAGTCCAAATTGAATCATAGTAAGAATGTACCATATGCAAAAAAGACACATTCCAGTTTTGCTACCTCTAGGTCTTTGACATGCTGATTACATGGCACCTTTGCATTTAGACAAACAGAGATCTATTTTGAACACCTCTTTCATTACTCGAAGTCTGTTCATGTAATGAAAAATAGGTCAACAGAGATGAAGTAGGCCTGCCTGTAAGTGGAATATATTGGTCACATTTGGACCTTATTTTAGTGAATAGCAGATTTGGCATATTTTTGTCTAAATTTACATTAACATTTAGTGCTTTACAGACACTTTTACCCAAAGCGACATACAAATGAGAAGATACCACAAGTCAGTAGTTAAATAAAACCAGTTGTTCTCAAACTTGAGAATTACCCAATTTGGCTGCTCTTTTGGGCCAAACTTCTGGTTTGGTTCCTTCATGTACAAGTTAAAACCAGTCCATCCGTGTGTAAAAGGCAACAGAAAAAGACATCACTGTTTTTATGAAGTATCTCAAAGATTTGTAGTAAGGTTTTAAAGGTGAAGCATGTTAAGTAAGTGGTAAGCAAAGGTAAAATGCAAGTTTAAGCCGCACCAGGATTTGAGGAAGCCGCACTTTAGGAAAAGACCATTTCTGGATTCATAAATGTTACCATCATTGTGTCTTCTAATATCATGCAAAATCATCTGGGTTGAATGAGGGTTGGCTTCATCATACTTTATGTAAATGAGCTAAAGCACCCTTCTTCTTCATGGCTTAACCTAAGCGAAAAAATATAAAAAAATAAAATGACTCAATACAAGCACCCAGTAAATCTGTCAAAAAGTTAACCATGTTGTCCCCTTAAGGTGTTTTTATGTTTAAGTAAGACAAAGAAAGTCTTCTACTACATGTGAGTTCTGTGATAATTTATCTCTATTTCTGTAGTGAATATAAAAAAAAAGTTGAGCGATTGATATTACGTGGGAGTATCACTGGCTGCAAGGCTGAAGAACATCCACCTCTACCATGTGTCTGGTGATAGGAACAAAGATAAATCACGCTTTAACAACATATTCTAATTTAAGTTACTTGACTTGCTTTAATTAAGAACAATTAGTGGGAGGACAATAGTGGCAAAAGTGTGGTTAAACCTTCTGTTATGTGAAGCAGGTTATGATCATTACCAATATTTAATTTGGTGAAGACACTGCTCTTGATCACAAAACAGCACAAAACACAGGAAATTAGTAAGCAGGTACCAAAAATAGTAGATGATTTTGTCCCCAGTAGTAACATAGTTTGCAGTGCACCTTCAGAGTGTGTGGGGAATGATGTCTTCTGTATCAAAACACCATTAACCTGAAGTCAACATCTAGTTAGGAGACCGAAACCAGGATGGAGAACTTCTCAATTCGTTACAGCATCAAGCCCACTCCTGGTTCATAAAGTAACTATCAACACTAAAGTCAATAATTGTTTAAAAAACAAACTTGAAAATAATTTTGGTTCTTCTTAAGAATTGTACAGGGGAGGAAGAGCAGGAGGATTTACATTTGGTCATTTAGCAGATGCTTTCATCCAAAGCGTATCCCAACTTGGTTGGGGTTAGAACACAGGGTTGATACAGCAGCCCAGGAGCAATGAGGGTTAGGGCTCTTGCTCAAGGGCCAACATTGGTAGCTTCAGTGGACCTGGGATTTGAACTCACACGCTTTAGATTGATAGCCCAACACCCTAACCAGTGAGCTACCACACCAACAAGATGGGCAAGGCATGTCTGCTGTTCAGCTTCTCTGCAATACAAGCCCAATTTAAAAGTTAGACGTATGTAAGATCCCTGTAAGACGCATGATTGAGTATCCTTGAGTTGAGTGCAATAAAGAAAGTCGATATTATCTGCTGACAATTGCTGATCACTGTGTCCAGATCAAGGTTTCTGTCCAGGCAGGACAATTTACCAAATATGTATTCCCAACCTTATTCCAACTGCTACATGCCAATAGTCCATGACATCCCAGAGCATAATCAGCCGCCATGAAGCAATGGCCAATTTTTCATGGAGTGTTTGAATACCTATTGTTTTCGCTTGGATTTGTCGTCTTCCTTCAAAACTGTAAAACACGTTGGAAAGTCAATAATGTAATTGCTACTGACACCAAACTTGGAGGGCAAGTACAGTTGCTATGCACCTCAGCACATACCCATATTCAGACCGATTGATCATAATTTCGCAAACATTTTGACTGCCTTTAGCCAATCAGCTGTCAGCAGGCTTTTGACGGCCTTCCCATTAACCAATAATCACTAAACTTTACTGGTCTCTACATCAGCCCAGTCTCTAATAACTGACCTAGTTTTAAAACTTTCTGCTACAAGGGCATTAAAAATACTGCTAATCTAATAAGAATTTTTATAAAATTTACTGCAGATAACTATCCCATGTTTCCATCTACTACTACATCATGCACAACTTTGTCAATACAAATGTCTCACATTAAAAACATGTAAACTAGTTCAGATATTTCCAAAAATAAATAGTCAGCAATTTTTGAGCTAGTTTCTTTTATCAAATCTTCTCAAAATTGAGATGTTCATATTCAGGAGGCTGTCTAGGTGAATAATAATCAAAAATGTGGAATTTTTCACTCCTTATTTTAAACTATTAATTATAAGCGTGATTCGCGTATGCAAGATAAATTGCTCATTAGTAGTTGATCTCATCAAGTCCAAAATGCAGCCATATATAAAACATGTCCCTGCAATGAAGAATGCCAATTTTGATCAAAGGGTCAAACTACCACTACTCTCTATGTCTCTCACATAAAAACACTCACACACACACAATCACACTCGCTTACACACATACACAAACACACCCATACATACACACATATTTTAGCTCTGTCTCTACAGAGCTGGCTAAGAGCTGTGGATAAATCAGGGCTCTCTGAAAAATTCAAAGCCCGGATATACCAGCATGGAATACTTTCAAGGATTCTTCGTGGTTCAACGAAAGCTTAGTGGCAGAAATTATGTGATAAATACTCCAGACAGAAACCGCAAATCTTGAGTATGTCACATAAACATGTTGAAGTCTTATGTTAAACGATTTGTTCCAAAGGTCACAAGTTAAGAAAATCTTAAAGTGGTACCCACACTTGCTAATATTGTAGTGCCTGTTGCTGTGTGCCCGGTAACTCAGGAAAGTTAATCATACTACATTGATTACAGAATTACGGTGCTTTATTAGCTTTAAATGTGTTTCTTGGCTGTTTTTCTGAGTCGTATTGAGAAGTCCCCGTCTTCATTACGGATACAACAATTATGGAAATGAACATGGATTCTTTTGGATGGACTCAATGGACTCATAGTTTATATACATTTTACTTTTGTAAAATTGTATTGGACACATATGATGCGTCCCCCACTGAGCCTTGGTCCTCCCAAGGTTTCTTTTATAAAAAAAATTTATAACATCTTTTTTTTTTTTTTTTGCCACTGTCTCTTCAGCTCATATAGCCCATATAGCTTGCTCTTTGGGGTTTTAGGCTTTGAACTCTGTAAAACTGCTTTGTGACAACACACTGTTGTAAAAAGCACTCTATAAATAAATTACTAAAACTTGGAAAGTGGTGTGCCAGACATAGATGGTCTTGTCATCCATTTTTTTTTCTGTTAGTGTTCCAACAGAAACAGTTAATTGCCACTGCTGTGGTGCTGGGTGCGTTCTCTGTCTGTTTTCATTTGTTGTTACAGGTGGTGGCCCACATGACCTTCGTGGGTGGAGTCTTGGGCTATATGAGCTGCTGTCACATTCAAGATGGATAAATTATCTGGTGTGGTCTATTCACTTCTTTCATGTTTGCTTTGTGTTTACGACCTTATTAAAATTAGCCACACTAGGTTGTAACAGGATAACAGGTGCCGAACAGGAAAGAGCTATCAACAGCAAGGCAAAGGCTGCAGAGAAAGCATTCAGATGGCTCTGGCTGAAGAGTGGTGAGGAGTGGGGGCAGTAGAATGCCACTTGGACACAGGCCGGGGTCTGATCAGCCTTGGTCAGATCGCCTGAATGAGGGTGTATGTTGTGAGAACCAAAACACCCAGTGACTTCAGGAAACAACACTGATGTTGTGTCCAAGGTAGTGCATCAATAGACGTTTGCTAAAACGTGTGTTTGCCCACATCGGGATACTTTCAGAGATATACAATCCATTGTTCTTCATTGGTCGTGGACGCATAGTTATACAGTCTTCTCAAAAATACGCTGAGAAAAACGAATATTTCCAGAGTCTGTCCAGAATAGGACTGGCAATTATCCTGAAAGAAGTGCTCAATCATGCGACGCTGTGGGTTGGATAGTTAAAATATAATATTC
>JAOUQT010343625.1:0-12738 GCA_025769995.1 Xyliphius kryptos | reverse complement strand
TTTAGTGGACCTGGGATTTGAACCACCAACCTTCTAATTGATAGTCCAACACCCTAACCACTGAGCTACCACCTCCCAGATGGAACCAAAGCAGAGGAACATAATAGTTGCAACTGTGTCCAATCATAGTGTTACGCTGCTGTGATCTTTGTAACTAGTTAAAAAAAAACCTCTAGAGAAGAATGTCACAATCGGCCTTGTGTAATTTAGAATGCATTAGCTACATTAGACTCAAAGCATTAATAGTAAGTAGGTTCTTACAGTATGATCAACAGTCATAACTGCTTTTGACCAACATAAAAAATGTTGCAAAACATTGGGACATGGGGTCAAAAGTTTTGTAAAGCATTTTTATGGTAACAGAATTTTCACACTGATTAGTGTAATTACAGTACATCTTTCTGTTGCCTGCTTAATGACTTATATGACTTATAATGGCTTAATGTACAGTATATATGTAATTTTATGTGGTTGCCTTTAACTGTGCGCAGATATCACAGCATTACTGTTTCACAGCTAACTCTTACTGTTAAACTAGCTGGCTGCATAGCTATATAACTAATTAAATACATTGTGTTTTTTCCCTTTGCAAATTAGATCACAACATGCTGAGTTCATCCGGACTGTTTATCAACATTACACGTCAGATACACTGAGTGGAGGACATAAGGACAGCACAACTGCAACACTAAATGCACCACCACCGTTCTAGGTAAGTCGGAATACAAATGAGCATGCTACTCCCATGAGGTGAGGAAATTATTTTATAATTATTTTGGAGGCACTGTGGCGGTTAGAGGTTAGTGTGTTAGTGCCCCTCTTAGTGCTAGGGTTTACCATTTCAAACCCAATCTTGGTGGAGTTTCCACATCTCCCTGTGTCCGCATGGGTTTCCTCCGGGTTCTCCAGTTTCCTCCAACAGTCCAAAAACCAGATAAACTGGCTGATCTAAACTGCTCCTATAGTCTGTGTGTTTGGCTGTGTGAGTGAGTAAGCCCAGCGATAAATTGGCGCTCTGTTCTGGTTGTATTTGCTCAGCGCCCAAATCGTTCTTCCCTGTATGGGCATGGGAAACCATGCTACCCTCGTAGAGGATTAAGTGGAAGATAATGAATTAATGAATGAATAAATGAGTGGTTGTTGATGTGCAGCATACTTAAAATAATATAAAGTGCTATAATAATGTTATTCAAATTGCTGATCTCAATAAATAAAGGAAATCAGATTTATTCTAAATGTTGTTACTTATCTGTACTAATATTATCAGGTTAAAATTTTAAAATAAAACAATAAATATACAATATGTATATTTGATATGAACAATTAAAAAATTGTATAGAGTAGAAAAAAGTAGAAACAGACTTTAATTACTATATGTGATATAGTGATAATATTGAAAAATAAATGTTTTGTTATGTCAACTTGTTTATACCCCCTTTGAGATTGACATTTTGAAGATATTTGTGGATAACACCAATATCTTCCCAGAGTTTAGAAATATGCTAATAGGTAAACTAAAACTTGTGAATTGCCCCAATGTGCAAATGTCTTTTTGTATTGGGATAGGCACCAGCATCTTTCGTAACTATGATGAGCATCAGATAAAAAAAATTCATATTTTCTTTAATTAAAAAGTCACGATTATTATAGTCACATGGTTATTTTGTAGATCAGGCCAGCTTTAAATCCTTAACACAAATACGGACTGTATAATGTGTTAAGTTTAATTCTGGTAAACTTCCTTCTTTTACATTTTGAGAGACAGAGGTGTGAACACTGTGGGCTTTTTTAGTTTAGCATTTTCTCTCTTCAACTCCTGCAACTACAGGCATGTTAATAGCCATTTGTGGCTTAATGAGAAGCATGTGAAATATAAAAAAAACATGTTTTATGTGGTTTGGAATATGAACAGATCAAAGTTATTCCATCTCTTTTGTACCACATTAAGAATTCTGATGTAGAATATTTTTAGTGTTTATTTGAAAAAGGTACACCTGTAATTTTAATCGCACAAATAAATTCTACCACAAATGTCCTTCCAATTAGTTGTGCATTCTACAATTTTACAGTATCTGAGAAGATTTTTTAGGTACCTTAGACAAAATTATCCTGTAATTAAAATGACCTTTAAAAAAAATGACTATCATGCTAAAATGTAAAGCATCTCAAGCTGGAACCCGCTAAAGTTCTCAAAGTTAAACATGCTTTCAGACATGCCTTCTATTACGATGTAATGCACATTTATTCAATGTTCTCTTCATTCAGTCAAATAAATGAATAAATGACTCAGCAGCAAAAAGCTTTACAGCCCAGATATTCTCATAGTTTGGTAAAAGCAAATGGGCCTTAAAGCTTGGTTTCAAAATACTACAACTATAATTAAATCAGATCAAATTAATTAGACATTTTTAAAGATAAAAAATAATTTTCAAAAACTATTCAAACTATTTCGTCAAATTGACATGACAGACAGATACAATCCTGAGCCACTCCACTAACATTCCTAATTCACTTCCTAACAGAGTTGGAAACACTGTTCCACCCAGTGAGAACACTGGTAGACCAAGCTTTATTTATAAAGGTGGCTTAGTGGTTAGCATGTTTGCCTCTCAGCACTGGGGATTCCTGATTTGAATCTCGATCTGGGTGGAGTTTTCATATTCTTTTCATGTTCTCCGGGTTCTTCAAATTTTTCCCACAGTCCAAAAACATGGATTCCAGGTAAATTGAATGCTCTAAATTAACCCGTATGGTGTGTGTTTGTGTGTGAGTGAGTATGTAGTGATGGATTGGCGCACTGTCCTTGGTGTATCTGCCCAGCGCCTGAGATTCCCTGGATGGGCATAGGGAACCCCACCGCGACCCTAGTAGAGGAATAAGCGGAAGATGATGGATGGGTTTTTAATTGGATTCAAGTTGTGTAATTGTGAGCAAATGTGAAGCCAGCACAGTCAAGAAAGTTCTGATCTTTCTTTCTGTATAGAATGGATCTACAGGAATGGGCAGTTATTGTGACCTAAACAGTTTAGCATGCATGTCAATTGTAAAACTAAGTTACAGAAAGATCAGGTTGTAGAGATTTTAGAGGCATCGATTTGGAAGGTCAATTATTAATGAAATGAGGGTTTTGCTTTAATTTAATAGAAGTTCTGTTTTGCCAAATTTAATTTGAGATTACAGGTCTTCATCCAAAATGATATGTTCGTTGAGGCAGATACTCAACAGAGATTGTGGTGTCTATCGGGGAAAAGTACATGTGAAGCTTTGTGTCAACAGCATAGCAATGGTAAAAAAAAAATCCATCTGCCTAAAAGTGGCCAAGTACTAATCCTTTAGGCACTCCAGTGTGTACTTGTTAAGAATTAGAATTACTATTCCATGGCACTCTGAAGTCTGATCTGATGATTTAGCCAAAAGTTGCTTGTGTTGTTTGGATGAAAGAAAAATGATTGCTAAAGCCTTTAATATTCTCCGAAAAGAAGGTTGCAAATTCATCAGCTGTCATGGAGGTGTTGGGAGAGGGAGAAGATGAACAAAGAACGGTGTTGAATGTACTGCGTGTTGGAAATGCCTCTTACCTTGTAAGAAAAAGGTTTAATTGGCAGAGATGTCTCTGGAAAAAGCAGCAAGTAAAAGTGGTATATTTTTTAATCTAAAGCTAGACCAGATTTGCACCACATTTTTTTGTGACCCGTAGAGTCGTGCTTTTTTTCCGAAGCACCCCTGTGAGCTGCGTGCCTTTCTAGCAGATATTGGACATACCATAGACAAGTTGCTAAGGTGTTTCTTGTTTCGATAATCAATTTTACATTGTAGTCTGTAATCTGTTTCTTCAAACACTTTGTTAAGCCCATTGTGCACTTGTTCTCTAAAGGCAAGCTGGTGGGTGGACATTTTTATATCACGGAGCTATTTAAAAATTGCAGTAGCATTCTCATTTTTGATACATGCTTACCAGTGCACCAAACTAATACCATAGAAGAAAATTTTATTGCTTAGATTTTTTTTGGTCTCAGATGAAGTACCTGTATTTATCACTTACTGTATGTCTCATTTATAGATAAACCTTGTCATTGCGTTTTTTTTTCTTAAAAATGCTTTTGAAAAATAATATCAGACAAAGATAAAACATAATCCTGCAGAATCGCTGGTTTATCATAAAACGTAGGTTCATATTACCCATAAATGTACTTACTCGATGCTTGGGGTCAGAGTACAGGGTCAACCATGAACCTACAGCATCCCTCTGAACAATGAGGTTTATTGACATGCACAATGGCCAACATGGGTAACTTTGGTGGCCTTGGGATATAAACACTCAACCTTTAGGATAACAGCTCAAAATCCTAACTACTAAACCACCACAACCTTGTAAAAGATCTGCAAAGTTCTGCAACTAAGAAGTAATTTACAGTATTTGGACTAAAACAGTTTTGTTAGTATGGCGACACCTGTCTTTTACAAAGAAGTTAATTATATGACAAGCCTTAAAGCAATGTGAATGTGACAAAGGTGGAGCATTTGATTAGATGTAAATAACACCCAACGCAGCTCCACCTGATGAACGTATGCAGCCTTTATAATCTGAAACATTTTATGCTGTGGGGAGAGAAAACCATTGAATGGCTGAAGCAGGACCTTTGGTAGTTCTATTAAGCAATATCTGTATGTTAACACAGTCAGTTCCTGTGAGTTCCTGTCTCCAGTCCCCATTTTGTACCCACCCTGTAATGTTTGGTGCTGAAACCCGAGAGGGATGAGGATGCACATGGACAAGGGCGACAACTGTGAGTTTTGCAGGCATGTTCTTTAGTAGTGTGCACTCCTGGCCCATTGTTTGGCTTTTGATTATGCGAAGCATAGTCAGCAGTGTAAGTGGAAGTTCCAGCTGTTGTGGATGAAGCAGAGGACTCATTGTAGCTCATTGTGCCCATTAAAGTGGCAGCGGAAAAATTTAACAGTTTTCATTGATAGAGATGTCACACAATTTGGCCAAATGCTGTAGAGGTTACATCAAAAGCCCAAGGGCAGATGTTGACAGAGATCTTCCTCACTCTGCGGCAGCTCATGCACACGGACATTAACTCCCCATCCCGAAAAATCTTGGACTCCGCGAATCCAGAATCTGGTGAGAGGGCAATGTGACAGTATAGCATAGTGGTGCTAGGGGAGGAAACGCAGAGCGATGAGTTTTGATCATAAGTAATTAATTAGTAATTAATAAGTAATTTATAATTGGTCATTATTTTATACCCACCACATTACCGTGAGGCTTATACTAGGTACACAAAACAGGTCTACTAAAAAATGTAATGAATTATAAAAATACTGAATATTTAATCTAAAATTGTATTTGTAGGTCTATATAAACTGATTTTTTTTTACAGCTATAGAAACTAAACAAGATCAGAAGAGCATTTAAAATTAAAAACAAGTCAACAAAACAGCATGTAAATTTAGTACCTGTAGCTTCACTGTGAGAGTTTGCACTCACATACACACTGCATTAACCAGTACTAAAAACAGTGAGGCCACAAAGAGCTTAAAAAGCCACAAATTTCACACCTCTGCCTCTCAAATGAGACAAAAGGAAGTTTATTCTGATGATAATATCTCTCATCAGAGCAATCTAAGCACATCATCCATGCTGTGTGTGGTTTCGGAGCCAAAGTAGTGCCTGATCTCATGGCTGCTGGTCATTTGGGTGAAACACTTAGCACCATGATGACCAGCATCAGTTCTATGTAGGTCTTCAAAACCACAGATAAAAAAAAAACAAAAAACAAAGAGGCATAACCAAAGGGTGTAATGGACAAGGCGTTAAAAAACAACAGTTTGTTAATAAATGAAGTGTGAAAGTCATAGGTTTATATTTTTGGATTCTTCTAAAAGATGAGCTCAAACAAACACGTTCTTTTTCTAGATTTATGTAGGCATACTTTAAATACTTTGATTATCTCTTATTTTGCAAATATGTACAAGGCTAATTTTTACGTGGAAGACCTTTTTGAAGTATCTTAATTTAATTTTGTTTTTTAATGGTAATGAATACTGATATAGGAAATAAAAGTTGTTGTTTTTTTTATTGAAGCATTAAATTACCGAATAGACTCATTAAATTATAAAAAAAGAATTCAAAAATTGTAATTGTATCCTATTTGTATTATTATTACACAGTTAAATATAAATTATAGTTTGTCTATGAATACTTATCAAATAAGTCCAAGTAGTTTTTCTTCTTCCATTCATAGCGTTTTCCCGAGGGTTGCGCCACTTTCAGACCTGTATTCTTATTAGAGCATTTAGCCAATCACATTTCAGTATCATTTCTTGCCAGGTTACATATTTTTCTGCTCAATAATTGATCTGAAGTCCCAACAGCATTAAATTAAATGGACAGTCGATCCACCTGTTGCTTCAAACAATCCGATTTTGCGTGAGCAACACCATTTACATTTAGTCATTTAGCCAACGCTTTTATCCAAAGCGCCTTACAAATGAGAAAACAACACAAGTCAGTATTTTAAGTAAAAAACAGCTAAACTATAGAACCATCAACACACATTACTGGATCTGGTGTGATTTTTTTTGTTGTTGTTTATTTTTCATTTTTTTTATAGCAAGTGTCTGTGGAAGAGATGAGTTTTGAGAAGTTTCTGGTGGAAAATGTTGTGTGAGTCAGCCTTACGAATGTTGTTGGGAAGGTCGTTCCACCAATTAGCCATGGTGAATGACATGGACTGAGAATTGGCACCTTGGTGAGTTGAAATCCCGAGGCGACATTTGTCACTAGAGCGCAGTAAATAAGTTGGAGTGTACCTAGTAAAGATGAACTAAAGGTAAGAGGGGACAGAACCAGCGACTGTACTGTAGGCCAGAGTCAGTAGCTTGTACTGAATGCGAACAGCTACAGAAAGCCAATGGAGAGTAATGAATAATGGAGTGACGTGAGTTCGCTTTAGCTGGTTGAACACAAGTCGAGCTGTGGAGTTTTGAATCAATTGCAGAGGTCTTATTGTTGAATTTGGGAGACCGGAAGGCAGAGCGTTACAATAGTCGAGCTGGGACAGGATGAGGGCCTGGCCCAGCAAGTAGCCTGTTCTGTTAGGAAATTGTCCTGATGTTATACAAAATGAATCTTCATGAATGGGCAGTTTTTGTGACCTGATCTGAAAGTTTAAGATGATTGTCAATTGAAAAACCGAGATTACGGACCGAGTCAGTTGGAGAGATTGTGGAACCCTCAATTTGGAGGTTTAGGTCATGATGAATGGGTGGTTTCATTGGGATTATAAGTAGCTCAGTCTTTGCCAGATTTAATTTAAAATGACGGCCCTTCATCTGAACAGATATGTCGGTGAGGCAGGCTGATATTCGATTTGTGATTGAGGGGTCGTCAGGGGAATTAGCCAAATAGAGCTGAGTGTCTAAAAAAACCATGTGCCTTAATGACGGTGCCCAGCGATGACATGTATGATAAAAAGAGAAGGGGTCTGAATACTTTTTGAGGGTTAGAAAAATCCACGATACTTGAAAGGTTCTGCCTGTTGGATAACACCATTGCCTTTTATCTGGATTTTAAGTGTTATGTTCCTAAATAACATTGCAATTTTATAAGGTTATTGTTGGTGATTTTTTTTATGTGTAGCTACACTAGTATGGTGGGTGGGTACAAATAAAGGGAAAGGATCCCATAGGTTGGCGCTCTGTCCTGGGTGTATCTGCCTAGCGCCCGAGATGTTCTACCCTGGATGGTCATTGGGAACCCCACCATTACCCTAGTAAAGGAATAAGCGGAAGATAATGGATGGATGGTTGGATTCCAAAGGTTCAGGAAGAGCCATTTTTTTCATATTAATTTAAATTCTGTAAAACACACATGTTGTTTGAAGGTACCTGCCATATCCTCCCTTTCATGCGATCTCTCCTCTCGAGCTATGTAATGTTGCAGGTGCACAAGTTTATCAGGTGGAGATGCAGCAGGTACATTAATAATCAATGCAACGACTCTTTATATTGCATTTCTGCTTAATAAGAATGTTTTTATAGTAATAAAATAGTTATTGATAGGTGGAATAACTCAGACAGAGCGCTACTTAAGACCTAGGTTTTAAATGCACGGCCTGCCACTGCTTAATACCAAAGGACAGTTCCAGGGGACTGAATGAAAGCTAAAAAATCACATATTCTTTCATTTTGCTAGAAAAAAAACAAAATGTGAAGCAAATGAGAGCCAGGCTAAAGTTTTCAAAATACCATAAGGATTGGACCTAAGAGGACTGAGTCCAATTTTCAACTTTGCGCAACACCTGGTCATCTAATGGTCCTAGTGAGGCGTATAATTGTGCAATTTATTGAAGGATTAGTAATGATCTGGGGATACTTCAGCAAGGCTGGAATTGGGCAGGTCCATCTTTGCAAAGAACATGCAAATCAAGCCACATACAAGGTTATCCTGGAAAAACACTTGCTTCCTTCTCCTCTGGCAATGTTCCCTAACTCTGAGGACTGTTTTTTTCTATCAGGACAATGCTCCATGCCACACAGCTAGGGCAATCAATGTTTGAATGAAGGACCACCAGATCAAGACCCTATCATGGCCAGCCAATCGCCAGTCCTGAACCCCACTGAAAACCTCTAGAATGTTGTCATGAAAAAGATGGATAGTCACAATCCATTAACCAAAGTTATTTGCTTGAATTTTTGCATCAGAAGTGCAAAAGCAGTGTGAAAGACTGGTGGAAAACATGGCCTGAAGCATGAAAGCTGTGATTAACAATCATGGTTATTCCACCAAATATAATTTTTTGAATTATTTAAAGTTAATACATAGCTGTATATGCTATTGGTAATGTTTTCAACTTTACCGATTGTGAACATTTTAAAGTAAATTGTATTATGGTACATTTAAAGTGGCATGTGGTATGTTAGAATTTCATCCAATTTAATAAGCTCCAATTTACTCTACATAATTTTATCTCATTATTTTGTGGTGAGATCGGTTTTTACTTCCATTTCAAGTTGTAATTGCATATTTGATAACTGGTTGAAGTGCATTACTCATATATTAGTCAGCACTTTGAAAGGTGTATTACTTAATGATGTACCTTGAAGCTCTGAATGAACTTGTTTGCTTGTTAAAAAAAGTGTACTTATTAAAAAAACACTTTAATTACACTCAAATCCCTACAAATTAGTTTATTCTTGGTGGTGTTTTGTAAAAGGATCTAAAATGTGAATATGATTCCATTCTACCACAGTTCATTGCAGATTTGTTTAAGAGGCCAGGATTTTAATCCTAATTCCAGTCTGTTGATCAGTGTGCTAGTTAATTGAGGACAGGAAAGAAGAGGGGGAAGGGTAAAACCAGACACTGATTCAGGTGTCTAGACAGAAAAAAACACACTATGAACAGGTTTAGAATACAAGATGCTTAGGCAATATTATAGTAATCATTTAGTAATGTTGAAGTTGTTCCTGACGATATGTATAAATAAGGCGATAAGGCAGTATACATCCCAATGAAAGTGAAATTCTTACCCAAGAATCAGTGTGAATGACATCAAGTGATGAAATTCAGAAAGAAAATGCCATAAAACGGACTACATCCAGCAAAACTTGACATATTCAATAATATTGTATGACAACTAATGTAAATATTGCCAACATCGAAATATGGCGAGTACACAACATCCATCCATCCATCCATCCAGCCATCCATCCATTATCTTCTGCTTATTCCTCTACCAGGGTCACGTGGGGTTCTCCATGCCCATCCAGGGGAGAAAGTCTCGAACACTGGGCAGATACACCCAGGACAGGGCGCCAAACCATCACTGGGCACACACTCACTCACACATCCACAAAAACAAACAAACACTATATACGGGGCAATTTAGAGCATTCAATGTACCTGGAATCCATGTTTTTGGACTGTGAGAGGAACCCGGAGAAAACTCAGATGGAGACGGGGACACATTATTGGTACATGGTGTGGTGGCACCTGCACCAAATAATTCACAGGAAGCAATTCACAGAGGAAACAAATAACAAGAACACTCAGAGTAATATGGTCTGGAAGAAAGCCATACCGCATGTTTGGAAGTAGTTGATGCTGAGGTATGTCAGTGCTTTGTCCTGGCCTATATCAAAGTCACTTGCATTCTTAAATGTGTTATTTTTTTCTGATTCCAACACATTAACTTTAGAAACAAACCATTCACTAGTTACTTAGTACCACATTCCCATTATTTTATTTTTACTGTAATTTTTGGAATAAGTAACTAGTGATTTTAGTTTGCGTAATTTACAACTAGACAGGTCAATATATTGGTAAAAAAATATACAGCACACAATATAAATTGTATTCTTTTGCAATAAAGGGAGTAAAGACTTGACACCCAGATAAGAATATTCTTATAAATACTTGATATTAAGATTGTTATTAAACATCAAAAGCATGAATCAGTATACAGTGGCCTGTACAGGTAAACAATGACTAATTTGAGTTTTAACTTTTCTCAAGATATTTTTTTAGCAGGTTCAAAATGCAGGTTGCACGATATGTCTGATTGCTTAAATGCTTTATTAGTAAATAGCTATGTGTTTGTAGAATTTTTTGACAGAAAAGTAGGTGCTATTAACAATACGAAGGTCAATAACTTTAATTTAATGCCCATGGTTTTGGAATATAATGTCTAACAGGTTTATATGGTAAAGAGTGCATATGCTTTTACAAATATGTTACTATTTTTATAACTCTTAGTCACGCTTCTAATTGAGTTTTCTTGACCTCTTCGCATCTTCTATTCTATTCTGTCCTCCAAAATGTTGACCCAATTCTTTTCCCTTAATCCGCTATGTTAAGGGTTGTTTTTAGCACCTCTAATTGCCTAAATCCCCTGCCTTTAAAGGGTTATTCTCCTACACACTTAATAGTAAACACCTTTTTGATCCTAAAAATTATATAGCCACTACAATGAAATTAAAGCTTTTTTATAAATATTATAATGGGATCGTATTGCATCTTATTTACATTATTATTATTTTAAGTAAAACACGTGAAATATAGGATGTTTTCTTTGGTGATACATTTTACAAAATGTCAGGTCCAAAAAACCTAAATATTCATATCAATCAACAACATATGGCTACATAAACACACTGTCTCGAATTCAATGAATGGTATTATATTATTTCAAAAATATTATATTTAAATTACATAACAACATTTTGAAGAAGGACCTGGTTTAAAAATTTGTCAGGAGGCAACTAATCAATTGTTAAACATAATGTTCCACTAAACGGGTTGGGTACATTTACTTTTATAGCTTTAGTTGCTGAGTTTCACTCTTGGTTTTCTGTTAAAGACCTACATTAAATTTTCTAACCTCACAATCCTCTTTCCCCTTTACAGTCTCACAGTAATCTAATTAAGCACATAACATGTTCCTCTCTCTTTTGTCTACTCATCTAGGGCACTTCAGATCAGATCTGTCGCTTTCATAATGTTCCATTTGACAGTCTGCTGACCTGGTCCAGTTTTCACTTGCTGTAACTGCTGTATCCACACCAGCACTCCTTAAATGTAAAAAGAAAATATGTTGAAAAATATGTAGCCGTCACAATTAACTATTAAAGCTCTACTGTGTATATTACATTTAAAAATATTTTGATAAAAAGCAGCACAGGATACCACACTTTTAAAAAAAAATCCTTTATTAATTAAAAAGGATTCGTTGGAAGCTGGTGGGAGACCATATCAATATTTGGTAGAAGAATTTACACATATTTCATCGTCACAATAGGTTAGAGTAAAACTGTCCTAAAGAAAGATTTAAATCATATGGTAATGGTTTGGTTTCACATCTGTGCTGTGGAACCCGTGAGTAAGCGTCTGCGTGACGGGAGGAGACAGGGTGCCAGGTAGAGGAGAAAAGTATATATTTTTAAACAGAAAAAAAAACAGGGAATTAAGACAACGCATGGCAAAAACAAGACAAACGGAAACACAGGCTTAAATAAGGAACACAGGAACTAAGCACACAAACAAGATCCAATGAACAAGCTCAGTTAATCAACAGACTTCAGGCAGTCAATGATAGCATAGGATTGTCAAGTATTAAGTATTAAAATGAGCATTTTATTTTTGGAAATGTTCATTTGTCCAATTATTTTTGAGCTTCGTAGAAAAATTGTTCAAAATGATACTTAGATTAGATCTTTGATATTGATCGCAAGCCAAAGCCATTTGATGTTTTTTAAATCATTTGAACAGTCGAAGAGTACAGCTGAACACCTTGACCTTTAAATTTTGTATGACTTTGGATGGTATAGCTGAGGTTGGACTAGTGAGTGAAATTTGAAAAATTTTAGTGAAAATTTTACAAATATCATACTGTACTACATAATTGGTCATACACGCTCCCAAAGATAAAGATACAGAGTTGGGTTGAAGTTGTGGGACAGTTGTTGCTGTCATTTTACACTTCACCTAGCCCACTATTAGTAGAATGTGTTTATATATATTATTCTGCATGTGGTTTAAGACAATCTACATTAAAGTTGTTTTACAATTTTAGGTAAAACAGACCTGAGCTGACTGAAATTCTCTTTCTATAACAACATGACTAAAAGGCAATATACACTGCTCAAAAAAATAAAGTGAACGCTTAAACAACACAATGTAACTTCCAGACCTCCATGGGATAATAATTTTGATTTACATTTTGATAATTT
>JAOUQT010343609.1:0-12738 GCA_025769995.1 Xyliphius kryptos | reverse complement strand
CCCGGGATCCAGCAGAATTTTATATCGAAGTTGCGTTCTGTAAGTTTGTGGTTTCTTTCCAAAAGTTCAATCAGGATTGGGTGATGAAGTGAGCAGGTTGTAATTGCTTCCAAACAAGACTTTGAGTCGGTACATATGACAGCTTTTTCTTGTTGTGTCCCATTTATAAAATTTAGTGCCATTAGTAAAGCATAGGCCTCAGCTGTAAAGATTGAACTGTGCTGTGGCAGGTTTGCTTTCCTTGCATACTGTCCGGCTATTACCGCTGCCGACACCCTATCTGTCGTTTTAGAGCCGTCGGTATATATAAACAGATGAGCTGGGAATTTTTCTCGGATGCAGTAGAATTCTTTTAGATACGTGATTGGGTGGGTGTTGGGTTTTTTGTTGTGGGCAATATCCAGTATGAAGTTGGGTCGAATGATCTTCCAAGGTGGGGTGTCACTGATGTGTGTTTGTGCGATGTTATTCAGATCCAGGTTTAATGCCTTTAGATGAGGTTTAATGCGAGTGCCAAAAGGAGGTATGGAGTTTGGTTTGCTGTCGTACAATTTAGGGTATAGAGGTTCAAAGGTTGAAGTATAGTTTGGGTTTCGCAGGTTGCTTTTGAGCTTGATTACATACTTGAGGGCAAATTTTAGACATCTCTGTTCAAGTGAGGGTTCCTGGGCTTCCACATACAAGCTCTGCACTGGGGAGGTTCGGAAAGCCCTCAAAGCCATTCTGATGCCCTGATGATGGATCATATTTAGGTTGTTCAGGTATGATTTTCTAGCTGATCCATAGACTATACATCCATAGTCTAGTTATGGGCTTATCAAGAATCTGTAGATATGAATAAGTGATGTAAAATCTGCTCCCCACTTGGTACTGCCCAGTATCTTAATTATGTCCCATCTTTTTTGTGCATTCCTTTTTTAGGGTTGTAATGTGTGGAATAAATGACAGCATTTTGTCCAGGGTCAGTCCTAGGAATTTAGTTGATTCCACCACTTTTATAATATTTCCTTCAAGATAGATTTCTGGTTCAGGGTGTAGTATTTGTTTCTGACAAAAATGAATACATGTGGTTTTGTTTTTTGAGAGCTTAAATCCGTTTGAGACTGACCACTTGTGGATTCGGTTGATGGTCTACAGATGACCTACGTCCTTCAAGATGGAGGTTTAAGAAATGAGAAACCACTGCATTTTTTAGGGATAAAAAACATGCTGCTAACTGAAATACACAAATTACTGCAGGAACTAAGGCTCGGCAGTTAAGCTCGAACTAATGATTTTTTTTCTTTTTAAATAATCAGTTAGGGTGGCACGGTGGCTTACAGGTTCCGGTTGGGGATTCCCGCTTCAAATCACATTCTGGATGGCGTTTCCATGTTCTCCCCGTGTCCAAGCAGGTTTCCTCCAGGTTCTCCGGATTCCTCCCACAGTTTAAAAACATCGATTCAAGGAAAACTGGCTGCTCTATATTGCCTTCTATAGTCTGTGTGTCTGTGTGTGTGTGTGTGTGTGTGTGTGTGCCCAGCGATAAATTGGTGCCCTTTCCTAGGTGTGTTTGGTAAGAGCCTGAGACGTTTTCCCCTGGATGGGCATGGGGAACCACTCTGTGACCCTTGATTGACAGAACAATCTGTTAATAAAAAAAAAAAACAATTTTTCCTCAAAATGTCTTGTTTTGTTCACAAACAGAAAGCCATAGTCAACGGTCATTAAATTGAGAGTTGTGAGAAGAAGAGTTGTGTGCTAAATGTGAATGCCACATACATACACAGCCTGTATGTCATCTAATTTCAAATTTGATGAAATGTTAAAAAATAAATACCAAAAGTGTTTTAAGCATATTGCAATCTTGCAATTAATTTGAACATTATCAGGATGGCTCATGCAAAAGCATTCATGATTGTGTGAGGAGGGGGGAAAATAAAACAAAAAATGTAAAAACCTACACTGCATGGCAGTTTTCCAACATGATCACAACTTTAGACAACCAAATTGCGTCGATGGTGGAGCACAAAGTGTCTAACAATTCCAGCTCTGTAATGTAATCATGGAAAAGGGGAAGAGAATTCCAGTAGCAACCTGCTCATAACTGGTGATTTCCCTGTCCAAGAGTATTAAGGCAAGAGTAGAAAATAATGGTGTTTGGACAAAATATTGATCACTCGATCACAAACTAATTTGAAAGATTTTGTATTTTAGGTATTTTGTCTAATTTTTAAAAAAAAAATGGTGTTAATCTAATTTTAGATTAGTTTAAACATGCATGTTATTTAAAATAAATGCAATTGATTCCATGGTACTTCAAGCAAAGACAAAAAATATATATATTTTGTATATTATTCATGAGTGCTTATTGGTAAAAATCAACAAGTTAGTGGAGATTATTCCCCATGTCATCAACACAACACAGACCTGTAAAATAAGTTAAAGACCTAGATACAAGTTCTGCATTCATAAATACACAAAGTTTTGCTAGGGTTTATGTGATACTGAAGCATACAGTGCATAACCCACAGTCCCAATCCCACAAGCTACAAGTTGAGCATGCAATACTTAACGTAGTGTAAGCCACACTTATGCATGTCCACAAGAAACAATAAACAGGCCTTAATAAATATGAAGTCACATTTTATTTCATATAAAATTGTAAACAAAGACTCTTGTAAAACCTGGTATGGTCGCCAATCCAAGGTAAGGATGTTGTCAGGACACCCTTTGCACAATTGTGATGCACAGCTGAAAAACTTTATACTAATAAGTAAGCATAAAAAGGAGCACAACATTATAGTTTAGTTTAGTATCTAAAGCATCAGCATTTGTTGGCTTGCTTACAGGATGAAATTAGCCAGAAAGAAACAACTTTCAACTTTTTTAGAGAGCCATCAGTCGTTTGTTGTGTTAATGAAGGAAGGCTACTCAATGTGAGATAATGCCAAAAAACTGAAATTACTTTATCATCCCGTAAACTACTCCCTTCAGTGTTTGACACAAATTGTCTAACAAGGACAGAAAAAGGAGTGGGGGTGGGGGGTGTAGAAAATGTGGACTTGGGTCCGTTCTTCCTAAAAAAGGCTCTTAGACGCGTCCTACACCTACTGCGACAGTTTTAGATTCTCACACGGAGGAAAATGTCATCTACCCGCAGTAAGATGCAGTCCTCAAAGCTGGCCCTCAAAGCTGGCCCGCAAGTCTGCCGTCGCGCCGGAGGGTGAGGCCCACTCGTCTGAAAGTGTGATTAACACTTTGGTGCTACAAACGATGATGGACACGCACAAGTCGGACATTTGTTGGAAGCTGGATACATTCTCTTCAACTTTACGTTTGGAAATTGCGGCTGTGAAACTGGAACTCTCTAACCTGATTAACCCTTTGCAATACCCCTTTTGCAGGGAGGGATTGGTAGCTCAGTGGTTAAGGCGTTGGACTATCAATCAGAAGGTTGGGGGTTCAAATCCCAGGTCCACTAATGTTACCAATGTGGGTTCTTGAGCAAGACCCTTAACCCATATTGCTCCAGGGTGCTGTATCAACCCTGTGTTCTGACCCAACCAAGTTGGGATACTTGTAAGTCGCTTTGGATAAAAGCATCTGGTAAATAACTAAATGTAAATGTAATGCAACAAAAACTTGAGTCGCATATTGAAACACTGCAGGAACTGGAGCGCTCGGCTAAGGATAACGGCGCACAGCTCACTGAGCTACAATCCGCAGTTGGTAAGCTCACTACACAATAAACGTCTGAAGGACAGGTGCGAGGACGTTGAGGTTCGCTCCAGACTAAATAATCTGCATATAATTGGGATCCCCGAAGGAGCGGAGGGCACCCAGGTTGCGGACTTTGTTGCAGGACTGCTTCAAGACGTGCTCAAGTTGGAGGAAAGGCTAATGTTGGATCGTGCACACAGATCGCTTCGGGAGAAACCGAAAGAAGGTGAAATGCCCAGACCAGTTATTACTAGGGTGCACTTTTTTCAAACCCGAAACCAGATCTTGCAGTGGGCCGGGAGGTCGTCACTGTACTATGGGGATAAGAAAATCTTTATTTTCCTGGACAAGACCTCATCTGTTGCACGAAGACGAGCGGTGATGTCAAGCGTTGTTTACGATCCTGCTCAGATGCTAAGTTTGGCCTGCTTTACCCAGCTACACTACGATTCACACTCCCGAATGGCAAACAACACAGATTTGAAGACGTGAAGGAAGCTGCGGACTTTACTGACAAGGTTTGCAAGCAGTTACAATTGCAGTGAGTTATCTTACAGGGTTTCTTTTTTAACATCTCACTATCTGAGTGGTGTTGTGGGTTATACGTTCCGATTGCTGTTATTACTAACGTTGAGTTAAGGACATTCAATTGTTTACTCGTTTTCTCTCATATAGCATTTCAGGATTAGGAAATTGCTATGGAGTGGTTTGTGCTAGAGTTATTGGGGAGATTTGGTTCGCGCATCTCGTTTGGGGAGATGTTTGTGAAAGTTGAGGTGGGTAACTTTACATTCAAAGTGTTTTGTTTCTGTTTCCTTTTTTTTTTTTGTTAGAACGGTCATTTAAATTTAAATACTAACATCTTGGCAGCTCTACACTTTTTGAATTTATTACATTACTTACATTTTTTTACCAGTATGCAGTCTATAACATTCTCCTCGGTGGGGAGGTGACCTCAGATTTATAAGATGGAACTGTAGGGGTCTTAATTCTTCAAAGAAACGCACTAAAGTGTTCCAGCATTTGTCACATCTAGGTGCTCAGGTTGCGTTTTTTCAGGAGACGCATTTGGATAATTCAAAGGTGGCCAAACTTAAAGCTAGATGGGTTGGTCAGTCTTATCATTCTTCCTTTTCTGGTAAGGCAAGGGGAGTGGCAATTCTATTTCACAAAGCTGTTTCCTTTATTTGCTCAAATATAATCTCAGATTCGAAAGGGACAATTTATAATTTGTTACACACACCATCAGAAACATAAAAAGTAAAAGACAATCGATGATCTAATGAGAGATACTGCACAAACAGACCACCAATATGCCGTATCCCCTTCTTCGGATCTTTACAAACATCGGCTTGTTTTACAGGCAGAGTTTGATATCCTGACCTCGGCTCGGGCAGCAGAGTTATTACTAAAACAAGATCGAACTACTTTGAATTTGGTGATAAGGCTAGTAAAATCTTGGCCCACCAATTGAGATGTGCTACTATTTTCCATCAAATTAGTCAAATTTAACCATCATCGGGAACCACAACGGATCCTACCGTGATAAATAAATTTAGGCAATATTATAGCACATTATTTACATCCAAGGTAAGGGCGGATCTTAACGATTTTGAGCCATTTAAAATTATTTTGCTGCATCAAGACTTAATAAAAAAATTAGATGAACCAATTACAACATTAGAACTTTCAAAAGCTGTTAAACTTATGCAAACTGGTAAAAGCCCAGGCCCAGATTGGTACCCCATTGAATATTTGTGTATGGGTACCCCCTTTGAAGTTTTTTGATAAACTGGCCCCATTATTATTATTAAACATGTTTAACAAGTCATTTGAACCTTCCTACGACTATTAATCATAATATCACTTATATTAAAGAAGGGTAAGGATCCTCTTAATTGCTCTTCATACCGTCCTATGGGCTTACTGAATGCAGATTATAAACTTTTATCCAAAACTCTCGTTGTTTGACTAGAAACAATAATACCCACAGTCATATCTTCCAATTAAACTGGTTTCATTAAAAACAGACATATTTTTGCAATACACGTCATTTGTTTGATGTAATATATAGCCCTCCTAAGCCTGGTTCAATAGAAGCCATAATATCCCTAGATGCAGAGAAAGCTTTTAATCGGGTGGAATGGAAGTATCTTTTATACGTTTTGGAAAAATTTGGTTTTGGAGTAAAATTTATCAAATGGGTTAAACTGTTGTACGCTTCAACGTTAGCTGCTGTGAGGACAAATAATATTAAGTCAGATTTTTTTCCTTTTTTTTTGCTCTGCTAGACAGGGCTGCCCTCTGAGTCCTCTGTTAATTGCTTTGGCCATCAAACCCCTATCACTGGCCCTTTGTGGGACCCTGGAGTTGAGGGAATAGTGAGGAATGGTCTCGAACAAAAGGTGTCCTTATACACAGATGATTTACTTCTATTTCTCTCTAACCTGCAAACATCCATTCCAGCTGCTTTAGCAATACTTAATTCATTTGCTTATATATCAGGCTATAAATTAAACTTAAACAAGAGTGAACTTCTTCCCCTAGATAATATAGCTCGTGAACACTCACGTAATACACCATTTAAATTGGCTAACCATAGTTTACAGTATTTAGGAATTCAGGTGACAGATGATGTTAACAATCTTTACAAGGCAAATTTCACTCCACTTTTAACACAATTAAAGAAAGATCTGACCCGATGGGGTATTTTAAATTTGTCCCTAGGTGCACGAATCAATACTATTAAAATGAATGTCCTACCTAAATTTCTTTATTTATTTCAGTGTGTACCACTCTTCTTGCCCCAGAGTTTTTTCCATAAATTGGATTCTCTTATTTTGGAGTTTATATGGAACAGAAAAACACCAAGATTACGAAAACAACTTCTACATAGACCTAAGGAGCTTGGAGGCATGGCATTACCAAACTTTAAATTTTACTTTTGGGCAGCCAACATTAGAATTATACAGTGCTGGTCCCAGCATAGTTCCTGTGCTGCATCCCCAGCCTGGCTTCAGATGGAGGCTAGCTCCGTTAAACCGGCCTCACTTGGTGCCTTAATTTGTCCACTAAACAACACATCCTATTTATCACACACTAAAAATGTCTTAGTTAGAAGTACCTTGAAAATATGGAACCAATTCAAACGCCATTTTCACTTGAAGTCGCCCTCTATCTCTGCACCGATTGCTGCAAACCCTTATTTCCACCCATCACTAGTAGATGGCACATTTAATATCTGGACCAGTTTGGGTATCAAAACATTTAAGGATTTATATATTGATAACACATTTGCTACATTTCAACAATTAAGTGATAAGTTTTTATTACCTAAACAACATTTTTTTAGATATTTACAAATTCGTAGCTTTACCAAAAGTGCATTCCCACAGTTTCCGCTACTGCCAGAGGAGACCATGTTAGACATATTTATTAAACCCCTTCCTTCGATAAGGGGACAAATGTCATATAGGTATAAACAAATTCACTCTTTGTGTTTAGCCCCTCTAACTTCAATTAAGTCGCGCTGGGAGGCTGAATTGAGGGTGGAAATCACAGAGGAACTGTGGAACACAGCTCTGGAGAAAGTCCATAAATCATCTATCTGTGCCAAACATGGACTAATACAATGTAAAATAATTCATTGGTTTCATATCACTAAAGTCAGACTTTCTCTAAATACATAAGAACATAGACCCTATCTGCGACAGGTGCCATCAGGCCCCAGCAGACCATGTCTACACATTTTGGTCCTGCTCATCTCTGTTCCCATTTTGGTCTGAAATATTTAAATCTTTATCAGAGATTGTAGGTAAGCCAGTTGAGCCTAATGCACTCACAGCCTTATTTGGGGTAACACCCCTAGCCTCGGTTTCATCTCTAACGGCTGACTTCATAGCTTTTGTCACTCTCCTTGCCAGAAGACTAATACTTCTTAAATGGAAGTCATCTACACCTCCTTCACATACTCAGTGGATTAAAGAAATTATTTATGTTTTAAAACTAGAAAAAATAGATATATAAGGATGGGCTCATTATGAAAATTCCACAAAGTCTGGGACCCCTTCTTAGACTAGGTTTCTCTAGCCTGAATATCGCACTCTAAGGATGACCGGCTTACAATCTCTTATTTACTTTACTTTAAATTTTATTTATTTTTTTTATTTTATTTTACAGTTTATTATAATTTTTTTTGTATTTTTTCTCTACTTAATTATTACTGTATGTATGTTTTTTGTAATAACTGTAATAATTGTGTATTACTGTTCAAAACAATAAAAATAATATTTAAAAAAAGAAAAAAATATCCTAGAGTGTGCAGTTTAAGGAAAAGACGCCTCACAGTCTGTTAACTGACATCTGCACTAAATGGAACGCGTCAAACACCAGTGTAAGCATTAACGGTCAAGAGGAAACTTCGGGATGCTGGACTTCATGGCAGAATTGTCAAGAAAAAGCAATACCTCCCACTGGAGGTGGGAGACCAAAGTAAAGACCACGATCAGCCAAAGAGAAAAGACATTATTTACTGGTTGGAAGAAGTTGTTGTGGACAGATGAGTCCAAGTTTGTAGTCTTTGTAAGGCGCAGATTCATGACCAATGCTTAATGCCATCTGTCAAGCATGGTGGAGGCAGCATGATGATCTGGGGATGCTTTGGAGGTGGTAAAATAGGAGATTTATACAGAGTGGAAGGGATGTTAAAGAAAGAAGGTTACCACAAAATTTTGCAACGCCCTGTGGACTGTGTCCAACTGTCTTTTCAATGCTGTGGTGTGCTGGGGTGAAAGGATTAAAAAAAGAGATGAAAGGCATCTTGACAATCTGGTCAGGTGTGCTGGGTTAGTGGTGGGTGTGCAAATGGACTCTGTAATTAAGGTGACAGAAATAAGGACACTCAACAAACTGTTCTCCATCATGGATATTAATGATCACCCACTACAAAGTCTGTCACAGAGCTGCTCCACCGACAGACTTGTGTATCGAGAGCCATCAGGTTTTTTTTTAATCTGGGTCTGGTAAAAGGACAAAATAAATAGGGTCTCTATAGTATTGAGCATTCTTTATTGGACACCTTAGTTTAACAGTGCTGAAACTTTACATACATACATATATTAACCGGACTACTTTGCACACAATACATTATTCTTTCATTTTAATTATTCATTTTTTTTTTTTAATTACTGCAGTGCCATCCATCTTGATGGACTCGATAGCATTTTAGTGTCCATACTGTACTATACTTTTACTATTATTACTAATTTACTATTGTTTTACTACTGTGTTTTTGTAGCTACTGGTTGCTAATTTCTGCCGGGATAAATAAAGCAAGCTAGCTAGTTATCCATCACAGTATATCTTAATTATACATATGACATTGATATTAATGTGTGTATATATGTACATACACATCAGTATTCACTTTATCGGCCAAAGTTACAACTGCACGTTATGCTGCTGCTCCCCAAATGTACCCTAACACGTCTTGGAGAACTGTCATTCTTAAAAAAATAAGTACATAATAAAAAGCAGGTTAAGAAAACTAGTAATACATGTATTTTTGGTGTTTGTTGCATACTACTTAATTGTTATAAAAATAAGAAATTCTAAGCAGTTAAATTCAACCGTTCACATCATAATACACTAGATATTAGATGCAAAGTATCTCAGATAATCAAGATGACTCTAACATAACTCATTAAGACTATTAAATGTAACTTATTAATGCCTCTTAGTATAAACCAAACATCTATCATCACTTTGGACAAAAAGTGGACCGAGGTCAGATGGGTCACATTTTTGGACGCGCTATTAAAAGTTTAACACTGTTTGCATAAAGAATTTGTCTGTGTATGTGATATTTGGGTCTAAATTGGAAATGGTGCCACAGAATCGGATGATCACAGAATACGGTGTTTTGAGGCGTAATCTTGGTGTCGCCAAGTTTTTGTCTACAAGTTTTTGCTACAATTGTGGGATGCAGACTTTTGTTGGACTTTTCTCGTCCTAGAGTCCTCGATGGACTCACTGGACTTAAACAGTTTATATCATTTCATCAATTGTTAAATACGGACACCGGACCTCTAAATAATCAAAAAACATCATAACAGGAAGAATGTTCTCGCCACTGTGGCTTTGACTTGCTCTTTGTGGGGTTAGGCATATATCACCTCTTTGTGGCAATGCACTGTTGTAAAAAGAGCTATATAGATAAATTACTTAAAATAAATAAATTACTGTATAACTGTGCTTCATTGACTAATTAAAACAGTAGACGGCACGTTTCAGAAGACATCACAATGCTGGCAAATGTTTGCCGTGCCTAAGATGTTCTCTTTCTCTCTTGCATGGGGAATCCTACCGTGACCCTAATAGAGGATTAAGCAGAAGATAATGAGTTAAGGAATTGTTGTTTCATGAGACGCGGAGGCCATGTTAGAAAACAAAGGGGGTGGGTCTCCGTTGTGCGTATCCCATGGTTGGGGGACTTAGTTTTATGATCGATCGATAGATAGAGAACGTCTGTTCTTCTACGTTATGCTAGGTACAAATGTTTTTCATTCAGTGAAAAAATATGGAAACCTGTACCTACAGACGTCCTTGGATCTATTGACAAAATAGAAGGAACAAGTGGGCTAACTTGCCCAAGGTTAAGCAAAAACAAGGACAGATTAATACTCAACATTAAATGCTTTGACATTGACTTGAAAATGTGCTGCAAGAAAGTGCTGACCAGTTCACATGAACTCTATATAACAGCAAATCAATTAAGAGAATCCTTTAAAAGCTAACATTACTTCACACAAACTACTGCTGTTTTACACAACAAAACTATAAGAATATAAGAATATAAAATATAAGACTAAAATACAAATCAATGAGTAACAGAACTGAGTGAAACCTGTATTTTCTTTTATTAGCTTAGGCATGTTATTATAAGCTCTGTTACACCAGGCTTTAGCTTCTCGATTCACATCAAGTTCATAACATAAATCAGAATCACAATCGACACGTCGTTCTCTGAGCGTGAGAGCCATTGTTACCATAGATCTGAATTACAGACTGAGGTAAGTCACGTTTTCTCGTGACCAGTGAAACAGCTTCTTGTCGGAGCAGCTCGGTTATCTTGTCTGTTAAAGTATGTGGACAATACTCAAAAGAAGATTCCTAATACCTTAACAAAAAAAAAACAGATTTTATGAAATTCACTTACCTTACTCTCACTTCGTCTTCTCCACCGACGCGGTGCTATCTTTTTAAACGCATTAAAAGTGTGTTATGAAGCTGAAAGGCAGTGTTGTGGATGAGCTCAAGCAGCAATGTGTGCGACTCAAAGCGACCCCACCCTCCTCTCAGCGGATAGCAAAGCCGGATGTGACGCCATTAACCGACACAGACTTTTTTTTTTAAAGAAAGCGCAAATGTTAAATATATAATAACATTTAAGCTTTCTTTTAAAAAGTATACATATATATTAATTAACTTATTATTATTCATAATAATAATTATTATTATTATTATTAATATATAAATATATAATATTATAATTATTTATTCATTCATTTGTTATCTTCTGCTTAATCCTCTACCAGGGGGTTCGTAGTGGGGCTCCCCATGCTCATCCAGGGAAGAACGTCTCGGGCGCTGGGGAGATACACCCTGGACAGGGCGCCGATCTATCACTGGGCACACACACACACACACACACACAGAAAGAGAGAGAGCGACTACAGGGACATTTTAGAGCGGCCAATTTACCTTGAATCCATGTTTTTGGACTGTAAAAGGAAACCCGTAGAAAACCCATGTGGAAAACATAAAATCTCCACCAAGAATCCAGGAATCCCAGTGCTGAGAAGCAAACGTGCCAGCCACCAAGCCACAGTGTGGCCCTATTATTATTATTATTATTATTATTATTATTGGGAATTAAATACAAGATCAGAGATGGTACAGCACCCCATGAGCTTTTAGGGTTGAAGGCCTTCCTCAGGGGCCCACAATAGTAACTTTAGTGGATTTAGAATTTGAACCATTAAACATCAGATTGATATCCCAACATCATAACCACTAAACTATCGCACCCATTTATAAATACATACATTTCTTTAAGTACAGATGATAATCTATCTGTTTCTCTTCAAAGGTTATAAGTCATTTTTATTCTTCTAGTCAGAACCCCCATAATGTTTCTGCTAACAATACAAGAAGTGTAGTGTAAAACTGAAAATATTAGCAGCACTAGAAATAATGCGGAACTCATTATGCAAATAGTCCACTGAATCTGCATGAATACTATGCTTCTGTCTTTTTTGAGTACTATCAATCTACTCTATTAGATTCTTCAGATTTTCATGGTTTAATTGCTAAGATATATCTGTTATATTTCTGTCAAATTATATGTACTTGTCTATTCCACAAGCCAGAGGTATATAATGATGCCATGTGAGTCAACCACTCTCCCTTACTGAGGTCTGGTCAATTACAAGCACTAGCATTTTGAAGGGAAAAAAAACATTTGATTAGCAATTCTAGCATATACAATGTTCTAAATGCTTTTGGTTTTACAAAAAATTAACCCCTGGTGTTTTTCTCTTTATAATATACAAAATCATGTATAATGTATAATCATGTAATCTAAAATATGAAATCATGTATAATTAAGGCGGCACAGTGGCTTAGTGGTTGGCACTAAGCCACTGTTGATTCCCAGTTCGAATCCTGATCTGGGTGGAGTTTCGCCAGGGTTCTCCGGTTTCCTCCCACATTCCAAAAACATGAAGGTAAATTGAATGCTCTAAATTGCCTCGTATAGAGTGTGAGTGTGTGCCCAGCGATGGATTGGTGCCCTGTCCTGGGTGTATCTGCCCAGCACCTGAGATGCTCTTCCCTGGGAAGAAATGACCAAGGGAAATGATCTTGGGAAATGACCAAGATGGCGGCGCGTTAACACGCAGCGGCCGCTCTGGGGTCGACAAACGGTGTTTTTTCGTTGTTTTCAGGAAAAGTTCGTGAGTTTGTTTTAGACAGTTT
>JAOUQT010343599.1:0-12739 GCA_025769995.1 Xyliphius kryptos | reverse complement strand
TGGTTTGGAGACAGTGGCACTGACTAAGAGACAGGAAGCAAAGCTGGAAGTGGCAGAGCTTAAGATGTTGAGGTTCTTATTAGGAGTGACCAGGATGCACAGGATTAGGAATGAGAACATCAGAGGGACAGTACAGGTTGAAAAGATTGGGAGACAAAGTTCGAGCTGGCCGATTAAGATGGTTTGGACATGTGCAGAGGAGGGACAGTGGATATATTGGTAGGAGGATGTTAGAAATAGAGCTGCAAGGCAGGAGGCAGAGAGGAAGACCAAAGAGGATATACATGGATGTGGTCAATGTAGACATGCAGGTAGTGGGTGTGAAATCAGAAAATGCAGAATAAAGAGTGAGGTGGAAAAGATTGACACGCTGTGGCAACCCCTGATAAAAGGGAGAGGTTGAAAGAAGAACAAAAAGAAGAAATAGATGGGTAATGAGTGTCTAACATCCATTGATAGCAATCACACAATTACAAAAATTATCATCATTATCCTCATCATCATTATTATCATCATTACTGTTATTATTATTTTTATTATTGATATTGTTATTATTATTAATATTGTTATTATGAATATTATTATTATTATTAAGATTATTATTATCAAGATTTTGTACTCCCCACTTGTAGTTTCCGGTGAGTGTACGCTGTACGTGTTTGGTCTGCCGTTCCTCAACGCATGTTCTTACAATAATTTCATTTATTTAAATGATTTTTTTGCTTTATTTTTTATTTTTTCTGTTTGGCTCATGGTTGACGTGGTAGGTCGAGTTGATTGTCTGGCTTTTCGCAAACCTGTGCTGCATTTTTAGCTTCTAGCTGCATTTGTCGCTGAGTGTGGTGCTGAATATGGCTGTTCAGAGCGAGGCACATGGACTAACACTCTGCTTTGTGATTGGAGGACAATAAACCAGTGTATTTGCCAGCTCTGGACATGACTTGTCATTGGGTTTGAGTTTTCGCAGGTTTGGTTAGTTCCTGCGTAGCCATGGACAGTTTACCAACCTGGTACTCCCAGATATCGGCGGACTTTGCACGAGCTGCTGGTTGACTCTGCCGTTAATAAGTTGAACTAATTATTATTAGTATACGTAGTAGAAGGTTAAACAGCCATACATTATTTAGAAGTTTGAATCAGGCATTAGAGAGCACAAGCTAATGTATTTCTAGTGCAGGTCTCAAGGTCTGGGTGAATGGTAAGGGTTGCGTCAGGAAAGGCGTCAGGGGTAAAACATTTGCCAAATCAATGATTCGAGTTCTTCAATGATGATTGACTCGCTGTGGCAACCCCTGATGAAGTGAGTGGACGAAAAAAGAAGAAGTAATTAGGAAATTCTATAAAATGTAAACTTCTAAGCAGAAATGTCATAAGGACACAAACAATGTGTGTGTATGTATCCTTATATAAGTGGGTGTTAAATGTCCTTAAAACTTAACAAGGTACCGTTCCTGTTTGGGGATTGCCTGTTATCCTGCCACTTCCTTATGTCATATGGGTTACGTCACTGGACTGCTTTCACTTCAACATTTGTGTGTGTTAAACCCCGGAGCTAACACACTTAAGCAATCACAGAGTTTTTTTTTTTTTTTAAAGTAAACTCCAACACAAAGTCAGAATCAGGTTTTACTGGAAATCAAACAGAATTCAGAGACTAAACCCATAGACTTGAAATATTATGAATCTCATCCCATCCCAAAGTGTGTGGCACAACGTATTTGTGTGTGTAAACGTGTTCATGTGTGTAAACAGGTTTGTGTGCTTAAAAGATGATTAAAATGAATGAACTTTGAGTGTGAAAATACCTTCATGTTTAATCGATCCCGGATGTGATATTATCAGGTGTTAAAGTGTGTCAGTGCTCTGTTAGATTCTAATAAAAACATCCCGGTATGATTACACTTCCTCTTTCACACTCCACTCTAGAACACGAGACTGACACTGATGAGGTTAATTTTCCATCGCCGATCAGGACTGTGAAATAAAAATTTCCCTCCATCACACTGAGGTAAAAAAAAAACCGATTCTGATGAAATATGGCCATAAAAGATGATTTGAACAGGAAATTATTTCATCACCATCATTGAGATAGTTATAAAGAATCTGAAAAATTATCACTGAAGAATGTGAGAGAGAAAGGGAACAGAGAAAGAATAGACCAGGGAGAATCAATGACAGATGGACGAAGAGAATGAAATGAGACAGAGAGAGATGAGACAGAGACAGAGAGAGAAAAATGAGAGAGATTCAACAAATCAATTAACCCATCCAATTAATCAATAACCTATGAAATAATTATAATATTATATGGAACAAGTTGATACGGAACACTATGTTAGTAGTTATTAGTTATAATTTATTATTTAGTTGTTAGTATTTCCTTAGATGTTTGCCTTAAACACTTGTATTGATTATGTTATTGGTTTCTTTAATTGATCTGAATCTAAAAGCTTATATTGAAATTGTGTAAAATAGTAACAAAAATATTTCTAACAATAATACATGTGTGTGTGAGTGTGTGTATATTTCTATGTGTGTACAGTTGAACAATAGATCCCTCCCTCCCTCGCTTGCGCCTGCAGCCAACTTCCTGGAAGGAAGTAATTCATCACTAAACTCCAAGTGTGTTCATCTTTATTTCATTAGAGTTCAGCGAGAAGGTCATTGTGTGTTTTATTGATGGTTTATTCAAATTCACCAATAACGTACTTGTGTCTCAGCACCAGGCGCACAGTAACGAGTTAGTTAACTGACCAGGTTAATGAAACCGGACAGCCGCATGGTTTGTTTACTGAAACACTAACACTACTAAACATCTCAGAGTGGTGTGAAATATCACTTCAATATCACACCAGATAACACAATAGAAACAAACACCATCACAAACAGTACCCAATATTTCTCACACTTCTTTTTCTACTTCTTTTGGTCTCTCCCTTTATCAGGGGTCGCCACAGCAAATAAATTTTTCCACCTCACTCTGTCTTCTGCATCCTCTGCTTTCACACCAACTACCTGCATGTATTCATTGACCACATCTACTTGTATATGTCTCCTTTTTGATCTTCCTCTCTGCCTCCCGCCTGGCAACTCCATCTTTAACATCCTCCTACCAATATATCCACTGTCCTTCTTCTGTACATGTCCAAACCATCTCAGTCTGACCTCTCTTACTTTGTCTTCCAATTTTCCAACCTGTGCTGTCCCAATGATGTTCTCATTCCTAATCCTGTCCATCCTGGTCACTCACATCCACGGATAACCTCAAAATCTTAGGCTCTGCAACCTTCAGCTCTGCTTCCTGTGTCTTAGTCAGTGCCACTGTCTCCAAACCATACAACAAGGCTGGTCTCACTACACTTATAAACCTTTCCTTTCACACCACCCGACTTCCTCCCTCAGCACCCTATCATAAGCTTTCTCTAAATCCCCAAAGACAAAGTGTAGCTCTTTCTGACCTTCTCTATACTTCTCCATCAGCATTCTCAAAGCAAAAATTGCATCTGTGGTGCTCTTTCTTGGCATGAAACCCTACTGCTGCTCACAAGCAGTCACTGATTGTCTATGCTTAGCTTTCACAATTTTCTCCCAAATCGTTATTGTGTGCCTCATTAACTTTATGCCCCTGTAATTACTACAACTCTACACATCACAATTTTTCTTATAAATCGGTACAAGTATACTTTCCCTCCATTCCTCAGGCATCATTTCACTCTCAAAAATGTCATTGAATAATCTTGGAACACCACTCCCATCTCGCCTATACATTTTCATACCTCTAACAGTAGGTCATCAGGTCCGACTGCTTTTCCCTTCTTCATTCTTTTCAAAGATTTTCTTACTTCATCCTTGCCAATCTTTGTTCCACAATTTCTATGCCTTTCATGCTTCTTTCCCTGTCATTGTCTTTATTCATCAGCTCCTCATAATACTCCTTCCATCTTTCTCTCACCATCTCCTCACCTGTCAGTACATTATAATATCTATCCTTGATCACCCTGACATGTTGCATATCGTTTGCAAACAGTATCCCAATTTCCGACAGTACACCAGTTTGCCAGCAGTACTGGTAGCGGTCTTTGTTAACCCGGTCCGCGAACGATCTGGTATGGAGGAACACTGATTATTATGGATCATTGATTTGGCAGAAGTTTTATGATAGATGCCCTTCCTGATGCAACCCTCACTATTTGCCCGGGCTTGGGACCGGCACTATAAATACACTGGCTTGTGCTCTCTAATGGCTGGTTTACTTAATCTCTCTCAAACACACTGCACAAATCAGCGCTTTAGTCCAGTGTTTTATTGTGAAAGATAGTTCAGGAGTTTAACCCATGCCAGGCACATCTTTTTCTTTTATTTTGTAACCAAGTGCAAATAAGTAGAAGTGTCCTTGTTGACGTGTTTAAGGATGTATTCACTTCCTCTTATGAAATTAGAGGATTCAGCTGGACTGAACACACACATCCAACAAAAGAAATTATCACATTTCAATACCAATAGTGACTCATTTATTTTAAAAAAATCTATTGCAGTGTCAGTTATATTCACTGAAATGAAATTTCTCGTAAATGCCAAAAATAATGCTTTTTTGTCAAAATTTATCAACTAAAAACTTTTTCCTGTCGTGTTATGTATCTTTGAGTCTATCTTTGATGATCATTAGAAAATAAATATTTGGAATCATTGTGTACTGATTAATTCAGAATTTCTATAAAAGATTGTACTAAGATTTTACACATCAGTGTAAACTGTTGCGCCTTGTGGGTGCAGTTATTGTGTTATTTTTTAGAAAAATATAACTCTTTAAAAGCAATGTGTGTTTAGGCTATTTCAGATTTCAACATATATAACAGTTCATAGATTCCGATAGCTTCAGTATAAAAATAGTGGTATTCTAGGGTTCAGCCAATAGCCATTGAAAAGGAGTAAGACTCACATGTATTATTTAATCCAGAGGTTTTATTCTTCTTAAAGATTATATAAAAGAGCAGTTTCTTCAGTAAAGAAATATTTCTTGTATTGGAGGAGTCTTTTATTTTGGTAACTGTCTTTCTAGCTTTATACACGTGTTGCAAGGACAGAACAGTAAGAGACACTAAAAGACAATGCCTTTTTTCGTTGCTTTTAAGGACAAGGAAGGATCTATATTTATGGATTTGTAAGAACTGAGTCTATGAGTCTTTAAATAGACTAATAGGTGAAAGAGAACTTATGCATGAAATGCTTTTGGTGAAACAAAAATATATTAAATACTTATTCAAAAACAGAAAGAACTAAAATTGGCAAACTACGCAAAGAAATTAAGACGAGAGCGAAATAGAAGATATACAACAAAAGCAGAATCCATCAGTTCCTCACAGTGTCAAAATGAATCCACTTCCAAAGACAAGCACCATAATGAACTAGCTTTCCTGGACAGGAAGAGCATTATGGAAGAATCACCAAACAGTGTTGAGGAATCTTTTATTTGTTAACTTTCTGTGTAGCTTCATATATCTACATGTCATGAGGACAGAACATATACATTACATTACAGTGGTGAGAAGAAAACTGCCCGATACGATAAGGAACCCAGACAACAACTATATAATAAATATATGATTAAAACCTTAAGAGGTCAACAACTAAATATGAGTTTGGCATGCTGCCGTTATTTTTCCATGTCCTCCCTGGGGTTGCACTGGGGCTCTGACTTGCCATGTTTGTTTGTGAATGTATGTCTCCTTGTATCTGTCTCTGTGTCACTCTGTGTATGTCTGTGTGTGTTGGCACAGTGGTGCGTGTCTCGGTGGCATAGCTGTAAATGGTGTGCACCTGAATTTCATATTAGTATCTCTTTAAATCGGAGGTGGAAATAAAAGGTGTGCCTTTTAAAGAAAGAATTGTCAGTATTTACAACACACACAAACACAAACCACTGGTCCATGAGAATCTCCTTGTCTTTTCCTTCTCTGTTGGGATCTCGCTTCCACTGACCCCAAAACAGGAAGTTCTCCGAGGAAGCAGGTGTCGCTCTATTGTTCCTGCTTTACACTCAACCCACAATCACAAACTATACTGTATACACACACACACACACACACACACACACAAAGAGTACTGCGCATATTATTTTAATAATCTGATACAGTTCTTTTGGAGACGTTGACCATCACAATTGCTTCTTTCATATCTGTAAAAACCTAGCAGTGTTAATATATTTTGGTCTACAAGGTTCATTGGTGTGCATTAAACTCACCGGCAACTTTATTAGTTCCATCTTTTATCAGACCATCTTTTAACTTCAGAACTGTCATATTTTGAACAGAGATGGGACATTTCAGTGATAGGCAGTTGTGTGGATAAAAATGCCTTGTTGATGTGAGAAGTCAGAGGAGAATGGACAGCTGGTTTGAGATGATAGAAAGGAAACAGTAATTCAAAAACCACTTGTTACAACCAAGGAATGTAGAGGAGCATCTATATTGAAAGAATGACACAAAGAAATGTTCTAAAGGAAAAAGAGGGTCCAAGTTTTTGCAGTACCTAATAAAGTGGCAAATAAGGGTATTTTTTAAACCGTAAAGAGCAATGATTATTGATCATTGTTTTGTTTATTTTTTGGAATCGTAACTCAGTTAGTTATTTGTTTTTGTATTTATTTATTTATACAATGTAGTAGTTGCCTAGTTCCTACAAAAATAAATCAAGGGTCATTAGTGTTAATTACGACAAATTTAAGATTACATCATAATGACACACACACACACACACACACACTCTTACTCCGATTCACCTGGTGGGTGTGACTAATCTTTGTAAGACACAGAAACCCTTATTAAAAGTTAATATTCATTCATACCCTGCAACTCTCAGTACATGGTTAACAACAACCTTAGACAGGGCTCTGTAGGACACATACATTCACACACAGGAATTTCCAGTGTCATCCCACACAACGATAGAACCCGGGTCCTTCATGCTGTGAAGTGACAGCACTACCCACTGTTCCACTGTGTCTCCCAATGCTAATATTATTGATGATTTATTAATCTGGTTGTTTTGTTAAATATTGATCTTTTTCCTGTACATCAGTGGTGTGTGTGTTGTGTATCGCTTTATAAAACAGGTGTTGTATCAGTGTCAAATATCAGAGCTAAATGCCAGCTTCATTACGTCCCACAATAAACCCATGTTTTATTTGTGTGTGTGTGTGTGATGAGATCAGATACAGGTTTAACTTGTGCTTTGACTAAAACCTGAAACTCACTGTCGTTACCGTTATAGTCTCAAGTTTAGAGATAACACACACCCACACACAATCAGTGTTTTCATTTGCTTTGAAATTTAATTACTTATTTACACACTTTTTATATTCAATAGAGTAATTTGGAAAAAAAATGTTATATCAATGATACAAGTACAATTAGCTCCACACACACACACACACACACAACATTCAGCCATCCATCATATTACAACTCATGGCGCGAGGCCACAAACAACCCTAGACAGGGTGCCAGTCTATCGTAGGGCACAGTCACACACAAACACACACTAAATAGTGTTAGTTATTAACACACAAGAGCCACTTTGAAGACACAAATTAACCTAATATGCATGTCTTTGGAATGTGGGAGGAAACCAGAGCACCCAGATAAAACAGCACATATATATATATATATATATATCTGTATATCTGATTTTGATTAAAAATTTTAACCCGTGTAACCCCTCTTAGCCTGTCTTTTGCCTCACTTGCCCCCTAACACACACACACACACAAACTCTAATCCCACGTCCTGCTGAAGTAGTTTGGGAAAATAACCATGCCTATAAACAATAGATTATGAAAAAGCACTTCCTCTTTGTTTTTCGGTGTGAATGGGCTTCAGGTACAGTAACAAGGCGTGATGTTTATAAACGCAGGTGAGTGTGAGAGCCAACTTCCTCTCTGGACAGGAAATGAGGAAGTGCGGTTCTTTCCCTTTGGTTTGGAGTGAATGCAATGGGAACTCCTCTGGAGGACAGTCGCTGCCTTATAGAGTCGGATATTCAGCATAATCAGCAAGGTCATGTACATTAAACAGTACAGGTCATGCACTCACACACACACACACGCCAGATATTTAAAAGGTTTATGACAGGTTTCTTTTGGCCTCTGTCTGTACATTGTTCTGTCTAAAATTTCTAAAAGTGTGTGTGTGTGTTTGTGTGTGATGGTGTGTGTTAGTGTATTATGGCATGTATTAGTGTGTCTCAGAGTGTGTAAGTGTATGATGCTGTGTATTAATGTGTGTCAGTGTGTATTAGTGAAAGATGGTGTGTATTAGGGTGTCTTAGTGTGTGTTAGTGTATGATGGTGTGTATTATTGTATTGGTGTGTGATAGTGTATAATGGTGTGTATTATTGTATTGGTGTGTGATAGTGTATAATGGTGTGTATTAGTGTGTGTTGCTGTGTGTAACTACTTAAACTGATTAGGTTGCTAGTCAACACACACACACACGCACACAGACACACACACATACACTCTTGCACTCACACCTGCACCCACACTAACATTCAGATGGGGCAGCAATTTAAATTTCTTGAATACTCCTGACTTCTTCAATATACAATCCCACTGATGTGAACAACCAAACATCCAGGAGGTAGTGGAAAGGTAAACATCACAGAATGCAGTGCATGTGTGTGCATAAGTATGGTAGGTCATGTACATTATAAGAATAGACATTTCTGGCCTCATTAACACACACACACACACACACACACACTCAAAAAAGGGAATAACAAAGTAAAAACTTCCCTTATGGTTCAGAACTAGTCACGAGGGGGCAAAAGCAGAAGTGTTACCCTCTGTGTTTGTGTTTGTGTTTGTGTGTATGATAGAGGGAATTTTATACAGTAGCTTCCTTAATTCTCTCCATGTTTTGTTTATTTATCAGAGTTAGGATACACACTGATGTCTCCCCATACACTGAAATACGGTAACGGAAACTGATCACACGTTTCTCTTACTTCCTGTTAGTGAAATTCACAGAATTACTAGAGCTGAGGTGTGATATATGCACCGCAAACACACACAGACAAACACATATAACCAAACTGTCTGAGGTATTTTTGTTGTAGAATCTAAACTCAAAATGTATGCAGCTAAGTATAATTTAATGTCTTTTCAATACAATGTGTAAAATATTTAATGTCTTAACCAGTGTAGTCAGTAATGTCCAATCTGAACACTTTCCAGTAAGGAGTAATCTAATGAGTTACAATTGAGTTAATCTAATGAGAACGCAAGAACTTGTCAGATGCTGCTGAATGTACTTAATAAAGTATTGTAATGTAACTTAGTTAGCTTTAAAATTGAGTAATCAATAAAGTAACTAAGTTCTTTTTTATAATGAGTAATCAGTCACTGGCCATAATAATAATATTAATAATAATATTAATAATAATAGATAGATAATTTATTGTTATTGATACACATAGGGAAATACTTAGGCTGCATTTAACCCATCTAGGGCAAATTTTGAACGATCAGTGTCACAGAAAGCAGTTGGGGTTGACTTAAAATTAAAATAATTCAATTTTATTTTATTTATAAAGTGCTTTTAACAATGGACATTGTCCCAATGCAGCTTTACAGAAAACGTTTTTAGCCCAGATGAATAACGGTGGCAAGGAAAAACTCCCTGAATAAGTAAGGAAGAAACCTTGAGAGGAACCAGACTCTTAAAGGAACCCATCCTCATTTGGGTGATGTGATGCAATCTATATATATGATTCCATACTGTAATAACTTTACTCACAAATAATAACTTTAATTCACTCATTTTTTATACCTGTTTTATAATAATAATAATAATAATAATTTTATATTAAAGGCACTCTCAAGGTCACCGTACACATAAACACAACAAAAAACAGACTATATGTTACATGCAATGCGGAACAAATGTGTTTTGAGACACGATTTAAGAATGTCCAAAGAATTCATTTTTCTCATGTCAAGTAGGATAGAATGGTCCTATCCAAGATGGTCAAACTAATTGTTTTGACAGTAATACTAATAAATGCGGACAATCCAAATGTGTCTGACTAGGTTTTTATTATTAAGGAGTTTAGTAAGTTAGGAAGGAATTCGCTTGTGAATAGCCTTAAATGTGTACAGTAATATTTTAGTAGTATTTCTAATGGGAATAGAAAAATGATTTGCTTTAGAAAGGCTGGATTCAGAACTAATAAAGAAAACTTTTTTTAAGATTTAAAATCTTCAAAATAATCTCACTTAGTCATAGGGGTGCTGGCACAGTGCACCCACCCCTAAAACATAGGACTGTCGAAAGAAACAGGAGCACCCATCGGAAACCCACGCAGACACATGTAGAACATGCAAACTGCACACAGATTGTACCTAGGATCACGGCTCACCAAGGAAATGAAATTAAATTATTGAAATAATTATTTTACTGAAAACAAAACAAAATAAAATAGAATAGAATAGAATCAAATAAAGATTGATAAACAACATACAAGAAGAAATAAAATGATGTTGAGGCCGAGACTATTTCAAATTCAAATTTACAAATATACAAATTCAAAAAGAAGAAGACATTTAACACTGAAATGGCTGATTGCGCACTAATAATTAATAATCAATAATTAAGGAAAATTTATTTTTGGAGATTGCACAGTTTATTAATATTATTATTATTATTATTATTATTCATATAGTGCCTGTGTGAAATAATTAATTTAAGCAAATAACACCTTTCTCTTAACTACATTATTGTGACATTACAACCAACAATTAAAATCAATTGAAAGCATTTCTAAATTCCAGAAACTGTAAATCCTAATGTTTTAAGTAAAGAATTTTATCGATTACAAAACAAATCTTTTGACGCAAGCGCCACATTTAAAGTCTCCAGAAGAACTTAACTGCATAAGATTCTCCCTGATCATTTAAATTAATCTGTTACTATCTGTAGTTTATATTACTATTTACTTTATTACAGTTTATATCGTTTTCTTGTATTATTTATACAAGAACTTTATTATTACACAGAACTTTTAACCATAAAAATATGTTTTGCTACAAGGAAAATAACAGATTTGTATCATTTCTGTAAGAAATATAAATTTTGGACACAGCTGATTAAATTAATGCTTTGCAAATTAAGATTAAATACACAAACACACACTTCTTTCTCAAATTTGATACACACAGCTAGAACCAAGCAAACAGCAGCTCTATAACACAAACACACACTATTTTTTCTTGTTGTTGTTGTTTGTTTGTGTGTGTGTGTGTGTGTGTGTGTGTGTTTGTGAATGTGTGTGATTTTGGTTTTTACTTACCTTGTGTATGAGGTCAAAATCTCCCCATCTCTCAGAGTTCACAGATTAGAAGTTAGATGTTCTTCACTTCATAACTGTTGCATAAAACGAACCATTTCTGTGAAAGAGCTGCCGCTTCATCTGTTTCAAGTGCACACGAACTCATCAGTACACACACGCACTGACAGACGTACGACTCAAACGGTGCTGAAACAGGAAGTAAGTTTAGGGAAGGTGCATGAGAGGACGTAGGAGGCGGGGCATTCACGCCCACACTAGAGCGGAAGTTGTTGTTCTTTGATGTTTTGTGTTGTTTTTTATGAATTGGGGTGTGTTGTGGTATCCTGCATTGGAGGGGAAACGGGCACGCAAAAAAGCGTGTGTGTGTGTGTGTGTGTGTGTGTGTGTGTGTGTGTGTGTGTGTGTTTGTGTGTGGTTTTAAACAGTTGACTGACATTAAAATGATCAATATACTGTTACATTAGAGGGCGGTGTTGTTCTGAACCTTCTGCAGGTGAACAGGGTAGTAAAATGTGTTAGAGTGAGTTGGAGTGTGTGTGTTATATTGTGGTAATGGTAAAAAGTAGAGTGTTTGGTTTAACGAATATTAATTATATTAAGTATTTTATTGATTTACTGTTCATCGTCATCCTCAGCACCAGTGTCTATTCTAATGACAGGAACACGGTCAGACTCATAGACAAGTCACATATACATACACAAGTAAATGACAATAAAGCATTTCCAATTTACCTACTATGCATGTCTTTGGACTGTGGGAGGAAACCGGAGCACCCAGAGAAAACCCCTGGGGAGAATATGCAAACTCCACACAGAAATTCCCAGATCACCCCACCCGGGTATCAAACCCAGGTCCTCGTGCTGTGAGGCCACAGCACTATTCACTGGACCCACCATGCCGCCCTTATAAGAAGTATGTTGTAGGGTATAAATTGTTGAGTTTATTATGAATGATATGTAGTAAAGACTGTAGTGATTAGGGAGTACATTGTAAGATGTTGGGTGTTGGTTGTGTGTCTGTTGTAGTGTGTAAATTGTAGGGAGTAGGGTATAGGACGTTGTGTGTAGGGTGTAGAGTTTAGTTAATTGTAAGCTGCAGGGTGTAGGTTTTGGGATTTAGTGTGTCTATTGCAGTGTGTAAATTGTAAAAAAAAAAAGCTTTAGGGTGTAGAACATTGTGTTTATGGGGTAGAGTTTGAGGAGTAAATTGTAGCGCGTTGGGTGTAGGATGTTGTGTGTAAAGTTTAGAGAGTAAAATGTAAGATATTATGTGTAGGGTGTGTAGTGTGTCGGTTGTGGTGTGCAAATTGTATGTTGTAGATTTTAGGAAGTAAATCATAGGGTTTGGGGTATAGGATGTTGTGTGTATGGTGTATAATTTAGGGAGTAAAA
>JAOUQT010343568.1:0-12740 GCA_025769995.1 Xyliphius kryptos | reverse complement strand
AGCACAGATAGGACTGGCATGAGAAGCGCTTAGGACTGGTAGGAACCGAGTACATCAGCGAGTGACTATGGGTAAAGAAGGTGTTTATGAGATAGCGGAAATCAGGCACAGGTGAAATCAATACTCCAGTGATGAGTGGCGTGTACGTGAGTGGGTGTGTTCCGCTGGCTCGTCGATGTTTGTTACACTCCATACAGCGAGTCTCACATTCCAATTTTATTTTTCAATTTTTTATATCTCAATTTGACAAACATCCACAAAATAACAGTACTTATTTTTTAAAGTATATTATAAGTATTGGAACACCAGTCACTGGTCATTTGTCTTTATATTTTTGTTGCTATCATTATCTGACAGTTGCGAATTATAATGGCTCAACGTTGTATGGTATTCCTTCAGTTTGCAAAACATCGCCTTGATACGAAAAACTCGAGGCAGTTATCCCCCACCTGTCATGGGAGTTATATTCCAGAGCCATTACCACCCAAACCTTCACCCCAGTTGCGAAAAGAGACCGCAAAATAGGATTCAAGGCGACTTTATTGTTATTTGCATCACATGTGGTACAGTATTTTTTTTTAATTAGAAGGTGCCAAATAGTAGATGCCATAATTAATGCCACCTAATAATTTCTTTAAAAAATTGTCACATCCTCACTCCCGACTCCGCCTGTTGCACCACTTCCCTCCGCTAGTGTCGCTCGCAGTCTATCTCCCAAGTTCTAAAATTACCATCCAGCGTTTGTTCTTTGAAATATGCGTTCCTTATTTGCTTCCTTGTGTGCTGTTTCAAGCCCTTGGTTCTTTTGTGGATTGCGTTGTGTATACGGCCTTGGCGGTCGTCTTTATGGCATGATACATCACTCAGATTATAAATGACGATTTCCAACATGTCCGACGCTGAGGCCGAGTCGCAGCCCTCACCGCTGCCGGTCGCTGACCTGGAACGTTACGAGGGCAATCCCGAGTCGTGTGAAAACTGTCTCTTGCAGTGTTCTTTGGTTTTGGCTGAACGCCCTTGAACTACAGATGAACAGAAAGTAGCCTTTAAAATTTTGCGCCGGCGTGGTCAGGCTGGTCCCCGGGGCTCCACCCTCTGGAACGTGCGCATGCCTGAAATGAGAAACTTTGAATTATTTATGGAATTATTCAAGAACACTTTCCATCGTCCGCATCATGGCTGCTCTGCTGGTAAACTGTTACTGGAAAAACATCAGGGATTGGCAGCATTATTTGTTTTGGACTTCCGTATTCTTGCTGTTCAGAGTAGGTGGACCAAATCCTCCTCACTTATTGCTGCTTTTCACACTGGACTTTGCTCCAAGATCTGCAAGTAGCTCGTGCTCCAGCACACAGACATGTTGCTTAACGACCTCCTCTCTACAGCAATTTGGCTGGATAAGCTCATATTCACGCATGGAGTTTACTGGGCTGCTTTTTCTACAGCGTTCTCCTCCCTCCTCTTCGAGCTGCACAAATCCAGACGACAACAAGACCCTGAAGCAGGTAGCCGCTGGCCTTCTTTCCAATGTGGAACGTGAGCGTCGTATTCGCGGTGGATTATGTAGTTATTGTGCTAGCAGTGACCCATTACTGGCAGCATGCCCTTCATGTCCTACTAATCACGTGCTTGCTAACTGGTCCCCTGTGATAGATGTAGTCAAATCTAACAATTGAATGTTGAGCTCTTGTCGTACATTTACACAGAAACCTTTAATTATTTCTGTTATTCTTAGTTTTAACAACAATTCTGTGTGTCTTAGTGCTCTTCTTTATTCTAGTTCTGAGGGTAATTTCATGGTTTGGTTTTGGAATTTGCTAGGTTTTGGGATTTTCCCACCAATATACTTCATGTTCCTATACGTCCACTTCATCCTGGTTCTATTATTTTGTCCACTGTGCCTATAGCTCTTGTTTCTAGTGCTATTCACAGTAAATCTTTGTCTTTTTATATTATTTCCTCTCCGTCATTTCCTGTTATTTTGGGTCTACCTTGGCTCCGGCTTCAAGACCCCATAGTGAGCTGGTCTACATCAGAGATTGTTCAGTGGTCATCTTTCTGTTTGGACAATTGTATCCAGCGTCCTATTCGGCAGGCTAGTTCTGAGGATTTTTGCATGTTTGCACTTCCTTGACAACGTTCCACCATTTTATGCTTCAGTATCTCAGGTATTTGGCGAAGGTTCTGAATCTAAGGTTGGTCTTTCTTCTAATCGGGAATATGATTGTGCTATTGAGCTTATTAGTGAGGCAAAGCTTCCACGTGTTAGTCCTTATCCTCTCACTTTGGCTGAGACTGAAGCGATGCAGAAGTACATTTCAGAATCTTTAGCTAAGGGTATTATTCTTTCTTCTAAATCACCAGTGGCGTCAGGATTCTTCTTCATTCCCAAAAATGATTCATCTTTATGACCCTTTATTGATTATCGTGCGCCAAATCAGTTAACACGTAAGGTGGCTTATCGTCTACCGCTGGTGCCTTCAGCCCTGGAATGGTTGCGGGATGCCAAGGTTTTTACCAAATTAGATATACGTAATGCTTATAACCTTGTGCATATGCAGAGGGGTGGTGAGTGGGAGACAGCTTTTGTTACTTCCACCTGAACACTATGAATATTTGGTCATACCTTTTGGTCTTTCTAATGCTCCGGGGGTTTTACAGGCATTTATTAATAATGTTCTTTGCGATTTCTTGAAGGATTTCATGATTGTTTTTATTTTTTTTTTGATGATATTCTGATTTTTTCTCCAGATTTGGTTTCTCATCAGAAACATGTTCTTCAACGTCTTTTACAGAACCAGCTGTATGCAGGTGCTGAGAAGTGCGAATTCCATCGCGATCATATTTCTTTTCTGGTTTATCAGATTTCAGCTGAGGGCATTCAGATGGATCAGAACAAATTTAGTGCTATTCTGGATTGGCCGGTTCCTTTCTCCATTTGTGAGCTTTAAAGATTTATGGAATTTGCCAATTTTTACCAGAGGTTTATCAAGTCTTTTATCACTATTGCCCACCCACTTACTCGTCTCCTTAAGAGTAAACCTAAGCATTTAGAATGGAATGCTGTGGCAAATCAAGGATTTTTCAAGGACAATCAAGGAAGCAATTTACTTCTGCTTCCTGTATTGGCTAATCCGGATCCTAATAACCAATCCTCTATGGAGCTGGACTCTTCCTCTCGTGGTGTTGTGGCTGTACTGTCTTAAAAGTTCGGAATGAGCAATACTATGTTCACTATTGCATACTCGCAAACTTTCTGCTGCTGAACACAATTATTGTATTGGTGATTGGGTACTTTAGGTCATTTATTGTATTCACTGATCATAAGAACTTGGAGTATCTTAAGGGTGCTAAACATCTTAATTCTTGGCAGTCAAGGTGGTCATTGTTTTTTAATAATTTCCAGTTTTTCATTTCTTATTGTCCTGGTAATCTTAATCGCAGAGCGGATGGTATTTCTTGTCTACATGACGATCCTGAGCAAGCATCGACTGAGTATACACTTATTCTTCCAGCCAGCTGTTTTCTTAACTCTATTCAGTGGGATATTGATCAGGAGATTTTGAAGATCAGTCATACTCACCCTCCTCCACGGAATGCTCCATCAGGTCCTACTTTCGTTTTTTGTAGCCGTCTTATTACTTGGGCTCACACTTTCCTGAGTGACATCTTGGAGTGGCTTGCAATTCAGCTTTTGCATTGGAAGTATTGCTGGCCTACACTTAATTCAGATGTTTCAACACGTTCACCAATATTATCTCACTTATTGATAGTTTTTCGTGTGCTGTTCACGAGTTTCATGGCGTGTAATGGTCAGTGTAAGAGAACAAATCAAGAGCTAAGAAAGTTTTTGCGCGTCTTTGCATTTAGTAATGCCACTGATTTGGCTTGTTTTTTTCCGTGGGCAGAGATCGCTCAAAATTTGTTTATTCCTTGGCATTATGAACATTCATCTGCTCCTGCTGTGGATCACTGGTTTACCCGGAGTGAAAGAATATCGTCAATGGTGCAGCAAGGGATTGATAGGGTGTTATGGTGGAATAATTAACGGCCTGGTGACCAGGTTTGAGTCAGTTCATTAGATTTCCGTTGTCGCTCAGGTGCAAGGAAGCTTTTACCCGTTTTCCTGTATTCATAAGGTAAATGATGTTTTGTATCGCATAGGTCTCCCTCGCCATCTACTCGTTCATGTGCGTCCTTTGAAAAGAAAGTTTTCAGATGCATCTATTACGGGTCAGGACATGGCTTTACCTAATGTTTGTCTAGTATCTTCACTCTTGTATTCTTGCCGGCATGGTTCGGTAAGTCATTATTTGGTGCACTGGGAGGGATTTGGCCCTGAAGAAATGAGTTGGGTTGCTGCCTCCTTGGTTGCTTTGTTCCTTTGTGGATTGCTTTGTGTACATGAAGTTGGCGATCATCTTTATCGCGTGATACGTTGTTAGGATCTTAGCAATTTTAAAAGTGCTACATTTCTGTGAGAGACTTTTTGATTTTTTTTCTTTTTTTACTTTTTAGAATTAGTTAAAAAATGTTTTTTCTCATTTTGCCAAAAGAAAAAAGCTGCCTAATAAGTACTTGAACTTATTTGTGAAATCTAGACTACTGCCCTAACTGACTTGCAGCTCAAACTCTCTGATTCACAGAGCCTCCTCTATGTTTTATCCGGCATGGAGATTAAAAAATATATAATATGATCAATATACTAATGGTAATATACACAGTGTATAAAGGCTCTTCTCTGGTTAAATCATTGCACACTCTGGGTGGCTTAACATTCCAAATCACTTAAATTTTAGTGGTCCTAATGAGTGCTGTTTATAAACCTTTATAAACAGCAAACATAAAAACAATAAAATGAGGACGGGAAGTGATGTCATAAAGGAAAATAAAAGAGATTTCATCAGATTTCACTGTTCAGAGTATTAAAGGACGTGTACTTTTCGTTCCCACACATCAACCACTTTATTAGGAATACTGGCTTAATCATGTGACTGTGATCATCCAATCATGAGGCAGTGATGCAGTTTATGAACTCCTTCAGGTCCGAGTCTACACCACAAAGACCATAGTGATGGAAAAATGTCACTCACTTAACAAACACAACACTTGCAGTTTATACACAGCGGTTTAACAAACATAAAACCATAAGCTGCAGCTTTCTGAGGATGGAATAACTAAGATCAGAACAAAACATTAGTGTTGGAGTTACAGGAACATCTGCATCACATCAGGCTAAACATCCTCCAACTTTGGTTCATCATCATGATAAACCAGTTCTTCTGCCTTCTCCACAGTCACCACAGAACCTTGTACATGGTAGTAGAACTGCAACCATGAAGCTGAATTGAATGTGCAATGCAATGATGTAGTAGTTATTTTATATTATGCAGTTCACACCTGAGCTCCGAGAGAGCAGAATTGGTCAGTGTTTCACAGATGAAGAAAGTGCAGCTCACACCACATTCTGTATTAATGGAGTCATTGGGTCACTGGTCTGATCAGAGGAAAAGACTTCCTGAGTCTCTTCTGATTGGACATCCTGATTGGACAGGACAGATAGGTCATTAAGGTGACAGTGATTTTGAAGATTACTGTACAGCACAGAGGATTCGTTATTCAGGATCAACTCAACATCATCATCACCATCAGCATGCTGCAGAGAGAAAATCAGTGTTATAAGCTTGTATTACGTGTGTTTGTGTGTGCATGTGTGTACCTGGTGATGATGGGTGGGGGTGAGACAGTGTCTTAGACAGGTACAGCACGGTGGTAAGTGGGATAATGTCGGTGGATCAGTATGTGTGAGCAGAGGCTTCAGGTAACTGAATCATGTTATTAAGAAAAGCTTGTTTTTTCCATCATTAAACATTCAAATTATATTTATCCACCCAGTCAATATATATAACTATACTTTGGTATTTGCGAGTAGACGTGACAAAGAAGCACTACATCAACCACAAATCCAAACATAAACATGTTATCGGAAACATCAGCAATCGTGTAATTAATTGTAATTTAACTACATAAACAAAAACATGATTTACTTACAAACATACTAGTGTCTATTGAATCGTTTCAACTCCACTAAGACGTCATAAATAAAGAGAATGCGAACTCAGTCGGTTGCTCCATGAAAATCAGACGGTCATACATGGAGCGTGATGCAGCAGTTGGACTGCAGATGGTGCTCATGCACAGAGATCAAAATTTTAAATTTCATTAGATTGATTTTTAACAAATATATAGATATTTTACTCTTCTGTAGTTATGTGGTGAAAGCGAGTTAAAGCAGCTGCCTCTACAAAACATCAGCACCACACTGATGATTATAAATTTCATTTTGTACATTTAAGTTTTAATCTGAGGAATAACATGAGGATACTTGTGGTCAAGTTTGTACCACAGTCTTAACGGCCATGCTGCATGACGTCCCCCTCGAGCATCATTTACCTCGGTTACCTGAAATACAAAACCTTTAAAATCATAATTTGCATTTGATTATTTAGCTGATGGTTTATCCAAAGTGACTTACAAGTATATTAACTAGATGGTTGGGATCAGAACACAACATTTTTTGCGTGATTGTGCAGGCAACCTGTTACAACTGCTTCCCTGCAATTTCACACAGGGTTTTAAAAAGTATTTTGATCACCATTACCACTCTCATCATAATCACTACCATCTTCACTCTTGTCATGGTTATCACCATCATCACCACCATCAATATATCAATCACATACAGCGATGTAAGTATTGAACACTTTACCATTTTTCTCAGTCAATATATTTCTAGAGGTGCTATTGACATGAAATTTTCACCAGATGTCAATAACAACCCAAGTAATCCATTCATACAAAGAAATCAAATCATAGATATCCAAAAAATAAATTATGTGTAATTATGTGGAATGGCACAGGGGAAAAGGTGCAAAAAGGCATGGAAAGCCAAGACACCAGCTGAACTCTCTCAGTAATTACAGTAGAAAGCAATCCTGCCCCTTGTCAGTGCTAATTAATATCAGCTGGTTCAGTCCCAAATGATGGCTCTCTCAAGACCTTCGCAACCTTATTGTTGCAAACCATAATGATGGCATTGGTTACAGAAGGATTGCTAAACTTCTGAATGTTCCAGTGAGCACTGTTGGGGCCATATTCCGGAAGTGGAAAGAACATAATTTTACCATAAGCCGACCACGACTTGGTGCTCCTCGCAAGATCTCTGACAGAGGTGTGAAAAGAATTATCAGAAGAGTTGTCCAGGAGCCAAAGACCACTTGTGGAGAGCTTCAGAAAGACCTGGAATTAGCAGGTACAACTGTTTCAAAGAAAACAATAAGTATTTCACTCAACAGCCATGGAATAAATTGGACAACATGCATACTCACCATGCAAGACTCCATTACTGAAGAAAAAGTATGGTGAGCTCATTTAAAATGTGCTGCACAACATTTATACAAGCCTGTGAAATACTAGGAGAATACTGTCTGGTCAGATGAGACCAAAATTGAACTTTGGATGCCATAATACTAATCATGTTTGGAGGTCAAATGGCACTGCACATAACCTCAAAAACACCATACCAACAGTGAAGTTTGGAGGTGGGAACATCATGGCGTGGGGCTGTTTTTCAGCATACGGTACTGACAAACTTCAAATAATTGAAGGAAGGATGAATGGAAAAATGTACAGAGACATTCTTGATAAAAATCTACTGTCATCTACTAGGATGATGAGGGTGGACATTTCATAAAGACAATGACCCCAAACACACAGCCAGGAAACTCTCAATTGGTTTCAGAGAAAGAAAACAAAGTTGCTAGAATGGTCCTGCCAATCACCTGACTTGAATCCAATAGAAAATCTATGGAAAAAACTAAAGATCAGAGTTCATAGAAGAGGCCCACGGAACCTTCAAGATTTGAATACTGTTTGTGTGGAAGAATGGGCCAAAATCACACCTGAGCAATGCATGCGACTAGTTTCTTCATACAGGAGGCTTATTGAAGCGTTCATTGCCAACAAAGGCTTTTTGTATAAATAAAGTATAAATAAAGTCTTTATAGCGTTTAGCCAACACAGTTTTATAAAAAGGTATTATCAAGCAACAGCATGATAAAAAATTAAAAAAATAAATCAAAGATGGGAACAGGGTTGCAGAATTAAAAACATAAATGCAGGAGTCTATACTGGACGATAGAGAAAGTATGTTAATTTTTACCAGCTTTTCCTAAAGAAGACAACATATTCATTTTGACTTACTATCAGGTTTTTGGACTGTGGTAGGAAATTAGTGCTCTAGAATTAACACAGAAAGGAATAAACCTCCTACCAGGAATCAAACTCAATACTCTACAGTTGCAGGGTTTATTCTCCATTGTGCTACACAGTATAAATCTATCCATCACTCCATTTTTTCCCTGCTTATTCCTCTACTAGTTTTGGGGTGGGGGTTCCCCCATGCCCATACAGGAGAGAACATCTTAGGCATTGAGCAGATACACCCAGGACAGGGCGCCAATTCATTGCTGGGCACACACTTACTCACTCACTCACACCATACGGGGCAATTTACCAGAAACCGGAGAACCCGGAGAAAACCACATGGATACGGGGAGAACAAGGAAAGACCACCCCCGATCGAGATGAACTGAGAGACGAACGTAATAACAACTAAGCCACCATACCGCCCCTCAGTATAAATAAATCTCATAAAAAAAAATATTACAGAAAAACATAAAATAACAAAATAATAATACATTTAATGTTTATTATAGAATGGCAAATGAATTAGATACAATTTAACACAAGCACTGAAGTGTTAAAGTGTAATAATGAATTGTTTATTTTTAATAACCTTACATTAGTAAATATATTTACTTTAGTTAATACTATCCTTAGTATAATTGACCCATTTTCAGATATGGAACACATTCTAAACTAAACTTTACAATCCTACAAATAAGTATATCTTATTTTAATTAGCATTTTTTATTGACCTATTTAAATTTATGTGCTACTTTATTTTTTTTTTTTAAGTATTTAAAAATCATATTCAAAATAACACCAATATATAATAAGTTTTGCATTGCTATGCTCACTGTATATAGTAGTATATGTAGTATATTTTTGGCTCTGTGTCATAATCCTGCCGCCTGTGCAGTATAGTGGCAAAGTCTAAGCAGATGTGAAAAGGGGTTTAAATGCAGAAAACAAAGGGGAAACAAACATACATGCACAAGGAAACAGGACAGACTAAATACTTTGCTTAAAAGGAATTTACAGGTAAGGGGGTTATAAAGATAGGGGAAGAACATGTCACGGTTAAACACAGCTGATGAAAATGATGAGACAAAACCCAGTAAACAAAGAGTAATTAACTAATTAACAAAAACTTAACAAAAACTTAATTCTCCCCGGTCTCTCTCCCTGCAGCTTGTCTCTCGGCAGCTTATATGGTTGCACACAGTCATTTAGGCAGAGCCGCTTCAGGTGCGCCAATCACCCCTGATCAGCGCCGCGGCTCCGCCACGCCCCCCAACGTCACCACGTCACACTTAACAAAAAAAAGTGCAAAACGGCCAATGGAAACATCTCGTCTGTTTGGAGGCAGGCATTCTGTGCAAAAAAAGCACTCAAAATAAAGAGACAGAGTGCAAGGACGTGTGAAAAGACAGCACCAAAAAAAAAAAAAACCTCTAAAAGATGAATAAGGGAGAGTACAAAAAATAAAAAACACCCATGCAGAAGCATGAAATTCCAATCTGCCTTAATGCATAAAGGCACATAGTTAAAAGGTGGCGGTTCCTCCAGTGGAGGAAGTGACGGCCAGTGCAGCGCAAGTCGTTATAAGAGAACAATGCAGTAAATGGGGTGACCAGATGAAGAATCAGTGAGCAAAGTGAAAAAGGAAGCAGGTAAATGATGGACAACAGACAGAAGGAGCAGGAGGGCAAGAGTATTGATGTTTACAAAGACAAATGATGAAAGCGGAAGCTTTTAAGCAGGGTTCAAGGCCCAGAGACATCCCGCAGAAAAGGAGATCGGAGAGCTGAGGGAAGGAAGAAGCCAACATTTCATCTGGCCAGAGATTGAAAAGCGTGAACATTACCAGGGATGGGTGTAAAAACCAGGTCCAAAAAAAAATCTCTTTTAATTTCAAGCGTTCGCTCACAATCCAGTCCAAGAGCATGTAATAAAGGGTTTTAATGCAGAAAACACAGGTGATACAAACACAGGTCTACGCAAACAGGACAAACTAAAAACGACAATCAAAGGGACTAAACAGGTAAGATACATTTCTACACACAGAAAAAAAGACATGTGCCAGGTAAACAAATAGCTGATAATAACTAAAAAAAAAAAAAAGGATTCTGATTAAATTTTGATCAGAGACGCAATTTATGCACCTCTCTCTGACATGCAGCATTGTAGTAATTAATACTTTTCCATTCTCACTACAACATTGTAGATATTTGGATGCCACTACATAAAACATTTACTTACTTAAGCTTTGGCTAGTATTTATTGATAAAAGCACTGATTCCTTAATTATGTGGACATGGAATATTCGCAAGCTGAGATAATTAGTGCTGTTGTTTTATTTGTGAATCACCAAGGTCCCAGAGAGCCCCATGACTAAGTAATCTTAAGGCCATCCCCTATTATTTCCCGGTTATTGTCATTACATTTTTTTTTGTTATGGATGTTTCCACTTGTGCGTCCTAAACACTAAGCACTTTGTTACAATGATTCCACAAAACTCTTTTCATCATTTGTGAACTAGCTTGACTATTCACTTTAATATACAATACTTGACTGACTGAACTTAATCACTATTCACCATATACTTTATATATACATCATTTTATATTTCTTAAACTGACACGCATAGGATGTATAACTTTATTCATCACACTATTAGGCTGCACATTGAGGATAGGTATCTGAGTGACTCGGTTTGAAAATGATTTCTTTCAAAGCATTGGGGGCTTTCTGACACTGTTGATTTAGCTTCTCTGTTGTGATTCAGTCCTTAAAAGTGTATAAACTGCTCTGAGACTATGCTCTACTTAAAAAAAAAAAAAGTATACTGAGAAATAAAAACATGTTTTTTTTTTGAGTATATCTACAAAGTGAATCAGAGTAGGTGTGTTTAAAAGAATTAGCAATATTTATAAACCTGTCCAGGATACACTAATTTAACACCATCAACCACCATAATGGTGTAAGTGAAGACCGCCACCACCGATAAACAACCTGTACTTTGAGGGATTTAGCCAAGAAAGAACAGGGTAAAGAGGAAATGACAACATAAGTAGAAAAGGAAATTGCCTATAGTCTTAATACTTAAATACAAATTCTACCTACATGTATTGTATCTGAAGCTGATAAAATGGTCAATACATGTAAAAAAAAAACGAGTATATAGGTTTTGTAGACTAGTATTTAAAAGCAAATGACGGGCATAGAGCTTAATTCCCCAAGTACCGGGTTGTAGGCCAGAAGGTTTTGAGTTCAAATTTCAGCACGGCAAATTTGACAAAGATTCACTAAACAATGGACCTTATACTAAATTTAGAGTTAAAAACACAATAATGTTAACATAATATTTTTAACTATATTGCAGATTGTCAAAAGAGGTCTGTACATGAAAATGTCTGTAAATGAAGTGTTACCTCTCTCTTGGCATCTGATGGTTGGGGTTATAGTGGCACCGGATGCTGAGGCTGAAGAGTTTGCGAGCAATGCGCTGAATCTTTATCCTCAGGACTTCCAGGGAGCTCTGGAGAAGCCGGTAGCGAGCCTGCAGGTCCCAATCGCTTCCCCACAACAAGTGCACACTACTCACTGGCAAGAAGTGTGTGGAGGGAAGGCGCTTCAGATATGATTTGAACTCATCTGTGGAACAAGGAAAGGAGGATTTTTGTATATATACAGTATGCCCATGCTCAATACTGTGAAAGAAGCATAATAATTAGATCATCCATTTATTTAAACTGAAGCCTGAGGTGACTGTTACAGGCTTTATCTTGGCAACAAGATGAGATGAGAAGATTAATCTTTTTTTGCGATAGATAGCAATTAAAAATGTTAAAATTATTTACGAGAGTCTCAACATTGTTATGCCGACATTCATAGGACCAAAAAAAAAACATATTTTGCATGTAGCCGTAACTTTTAACAAAGTGGAACAACTCCCACAGAACATAATTTTTTTTTTTTCCAAATGTATATGACTGTGTTCTTTAAGACACAGATTTTTTTTTACTTTTGAATATTTTGTGTCAAAATTTTTAGTCATGTGATCTATTATTATTTTGAAAATAGGCATTGTTCCTGTGATTTCTGGCACTTTTTTTGCTAAAGATAATTATTGCATAACAACCATATATTCATGAGTATTGTCTTTTCCTTACACTGAAGTGTAGCTTGAAATATTGTTTTGATTAGACACAGGCATATTGCAGGTTACAAAAAAGACAATGTAGATTAGTAAGTTCAGGGTTTGTCTAGCTCATCTTAAGAAAGAGAGAAAAAAAAAAGAGACCGTAACTTCACCATGTACACTGCTCAACAAAATAGTGGGAACACATAAACAACACAATGTAACTCCCAAGTCAACCACACTTCTTTGAAATCAACCTGTCCAGTTAGGAAGCAACACTATAAATCAATTTCACTTGCTTTTGTGCAAAAGGAACAGACAACAGGTAGAAATTAGAGGCACTTAGCAAGAC
>JAOUQT010343559.1:0-12741 GCA_025769995.1 Xyliphius kryptos | reverse complement strand
GATATTCTAATTTTATGACCAGCACCTGTACACAGTGGCGAATGAATTTTTTTTGTTACCATTATCATGTTTTTATATTTCTGTATATATAAAAACACCAGATTTTCACGCATGTCCCAAAAGTAGATAAAGAGAAACCAGTTAAACATATGCGATAAAAATATTATACTTGTTTATTTATTTATTTTGGAAAATTATCCAATATTACATATGTGTGAGTGGTAAACATATGTGAATCAGTTAATTTGTAGATGAGATTAGAGTAATGTGTTTCCAATGTGATGACAGTCAGGTGTAAGTGGACACCCTGTTTTATTTAAAGAACATAGATCTATCCAAGTCTGATCTTCAGAACACATGTTTGTAGAAGTGTATCATGGTACAAAAAAGGAGATTTTTGAGTACCTTAGAAAAATAGTTGTTAATGTTCTTCAGACTGAAAAAGTTTACAAAATCATCTCTAAATAGTTTGTACTCCATCAGTCCACAGTCACACCTTCCCCAGGAGTGGTGGACCAACAAATATCACTCCTAGAGCAAGTTTATGCACCTACTGGAAAAACCAGACAATGGGGCGTTACAGTAACCCAACCTAAATGTAAAAAATGCATGGACACGTTTTTTTGCATCATTTAGTGCCAGCATATTTCTGATCTTAGCAATGTTTCTAAAGTGAAAGAAGGCTATCCTATTGGTATTATCTACATGAGATTCGAAGGAACGGCTAGAATCTAAAATTACACCAAGGTCATTTACAGCTGTACATGCACAAACTTTACTTCTAGCTGCGTGTGGTCCTAATACCAGTACTTTAGTTTTATCAGAATAAAGTAAAAGAAAATTGTTTAACATCCACTGTCTAATGTCCTTCACACATTCATCAACTCGAGTAAATTGGTGTCTGTCGTCAGTATTGGCAGACACATATAACTGCGTATCATCAGCATAACAGTGGAAGTTGTTTCGTGCTTGTGAATAATATTACCCAGAGGTAGCATATAGAGAGACATAGTAACGGGCCTAGGAAAGAACTTTGTGTGACACCAAACTGACCCTACTGTGCTTAGAATAATGGCCATTTAAATCTACAAACTGAAAATGGTCAGTCAAATAAGACCTGAAACATGACAGGGCTGTTCTTTATATTTAGCCAAATTGTCTAGCCTATGAAGAAGAATAGCGTGATCCATGGTGTCAAAAGCTGCACTTAGGTAAAGCAATATAAGCATGGGAACATAACCCTGATAAGAGATCAGTAGCAAATCATTCACAACTTTAACCAGTGCTGTCTCTGTGCTACGATGGGACCTAAATCCTGACTGACAATTTTCAAAAATATTATTTTTGTTCAGGTATGAACATACTTGCTGCACTACAACCTTTTCTAGGATCTTGGAGAGGTTCGATCATAAGTTTGATAACTGCTAATCCAGAGTACAACAAAGTACAGAGTACAATCTAGGTGCTCAGTTGCCTAATTAAGCTCAGCGAGGTTGGAGGGTGATATCAAACAATCATCCACGTAGAAATTTCCTTTAATTGTGGAGACAGTGTCTACATAATATAGATGCACATTGTCTGATGGACTCTTATCCAAGGCAAAACTTGCAGCACTTGGAGTCCACACACTGTCAAAGAGGTGGGTAAGTAACTATCTCATTGTTAGGATTATAATTCTTCCACAACTGGAACCGCAGGACATCTCTTTTGTCTGGAGTTATGTGTATGTGGCTGAACGTCCCTTCAATGTGTGCCATTATAGTGTCTGCATCGAATTAACACATTTATTCCTTTGTTTGTCTGGCCCCTGGGGATCATGTCACTGAGTGATACCACGTCGCCCTTAGCTGCGCAGCCAAGACTACCCGCACCATTCCAGGCTTGCGTGGGAGGTACCAGACCTTGTCATAGGCACTACCTCTGCATAACCTTACTTTTCATAATTCATACAGAACCATAGATAATTTGACATTTTTGGAGTAGTTTTGATAGGGTTTGATGTAAAATTGTTTGGCTCCTCCTGCTTCTTATAGCACATTATCCCACCAAAGACCGGTTTAACTCTCTTGTCAGCCTCTGTCTCTACAAAGTTGACATCATCATCATGTTTCTCACCGATGGCGAGACCCAGCCCGGCAGCAGTGGCAGAGAGCCCCTCCCCACCGGCGAGACCCAGCCGGGCAGCATCGGCATAGAGAGCCCCACCGGTGAGCACAAACCTGGCGGCGGGCAGCAGCTCGACGTGCTCCGTGGCACTACAACTGTCCCACTACGACAGACTGGGAAGCCTACCATGCACAGCTAGAGATATTCGCAGCGCATGCCGGCTGGCTTCTCCACAATAGGCCACCCATCTCTGTCTGGCTCTACAGAGACAGGGGCTGAGGGTGCTGACACAAATTCTGCCAGAGAGCCGGAGCGACATCGCTGCCCTGACGGTGACTCTGCAAGCACGCTTCGGGAGATGCCCAACTGAGCCGGCAGCAAAGTAGCTACTCACCACGAGACGACGAATTAGTGTACTGGGTGCCGAGATTGCACTTCTGGTCAGGCAGGCATATCCAGGTTTTTGCGGCTGGTTTATTTCATAAACGTGCTTATACGCCAGGAGCTAAAGAGACATCATAGACTGCTTGCACCCAAAACACTGGATATAGCCGTGGCGAAGGCCAAGCATGCAGAATTTATTTTTGCTATGGACAGCCCGCGAGTAGAGTCAGTGCGACGCCTGACTGTGACTGGACAAAAACAACCCTTATGACTACTGGTGTACTGGCACTGTTGCAAGTTTGTACACAGATCTGTGCAGTGTGACATTTCCAAGTTGGCAGGAAACAAACCAGGAGCGCTTCAGCATCCCTTAAACTCAGCAACTAAGTCTCAGAGACATGAGAGTATGTGGAGTGCGAGCTTGAAGGACATCGGGTTCGTGCACTCTGTGTCGTTACAGGAAAAGACATTTATGGATTCACTACCGGACCCTTTACTGGACGTTACGGTAACATTGAACTCTCGACAGTCACCGGCGAGTCACAGACTTCCTAAGCAGTGCGGCTGCGATTATTGACTTTGCGGGTGGAACAATACGGCTCTATGGAACTGAAGTCTGCGGTAAAATTGCATGTGCAATGTGGGTGTTCTCTGGAATAAATGGGATTTAGTGCACAGGCTTTGCGGGAGTTGGATTAACCCTGCAGCAGAGACAGCATTTGTAGGATTTAATTACTCACTTGGCTGACACATTTGCGGTTTCGGAATGAGACTTTACGAGAACGGCACAAGCTTTCTACGACCATCGCTTCGTGAAGGGCTTTCAATACCTTGCAGCACCGATTCATCATCTTACCAGAAGCGACATAAAGTTTCACTGGTCGGCATAGGCAGAGAGGGCATTCAGAGAGCTAAAACATTGACTGTGCAGCGCACCGATCCTGGTATAACCAAGGCAAAAGGGGGATTTAATCATCGACACTGATGCCAGCAATCACAGTCTTGGAGCTATACTGTACAAGGTGCAAGATGAAGCAGAGCGTGTTATTGGATATTAGCCCACGTTTAAACAAAACAGAGCAGAATTACTGTCTGACGCGAAGGGAATTATTGGCTGTTGTTGCAGGGCTGAGATATTTCCAGGCATACCAGTATGGATTAGTGTTTTTGTTGTAGACAGAACAACATACAGGATTATGACTTTAAAATTGAACACAGAGCCAGTAAACAGCACGGGAATGCAGATGCAGAAGCGTCGGCCATGTGAAGATTTAACCTGGCGGTATTGTGCGTGCGCCGAGGAGCAAGTTATAGAAAACGGCTGTCGAAAACCGTACTGATCGAGGACTAGTTTTTACATCACTTGCAGATTTGTGGCGAGCACAGCGGGCTGATCACGAACCGTCATGGGCGATTAATGGATTAACTTTAATGCGAGTTTCAGAATGGACCGATGTACTCCACCATGGGCCGGTTGTGAAAGCGTTGCGTTCAAATTGGGAGAGTTTATGGTTAGGGGATGGTGTTGTTTAGGGTTAGTGAGAGTCTGTGGAAAAACTATGGTGCAGACTGTTATTCCGTGTGCTTTGAGAAAGGCAGTCCTAAAAGCAATGCAAGGCATACCAGGTTTGGGCCACTTTGGAGTAACAAAGACTCTGGGCGGCTGAGGTGAGACCTCTGGCCGGGGTTTGACAAGGATGTGTACTTGTTTGTTCATTTCTGCAATGTGTGCACAGCCAAAAAGGGACAAACACACGCTCCGTTTTAACCACAACAGGCCAGAGCGCCGATGGAGTGAGTTGAAGTGAATGTATTTGGCTATACATTGCTCTGAGAAAAAGGGACTTTGCCCAAAACTTCAATCTGCTTGGGAGGGACAATGTGTGGTAAAAAGTCGCCTCTGTGTAAGAGATAAGAGGCCGTAAGAGGATGGTTGTATGAGGCCACTTAGCTCTCTACCGGCCAACAGGGAGGTGGAGGAAGGTATTGCACCACAAAAGACTAATTTATGGACGGTGAACTACTGAGGGGAGGGCACTATGATATAGGGGGCGGGCGAGCTACCCAGGGTGCAGTGACTTAGGTTCAGGTTGTAAGTTATTTATGTTTTATAGGTGTTTTAGTTAATTAAGAAATGTGTTTATGTTGTTGTTTATGTTTAATGTCGTTATTAATGTTAGTTTAGAGTATTTTTATTTGTCTACTGTGTGCGTGTGTAGTAGTAGGAATAATGGCAAAAGGAGTGTAAGCTCATCTGAATGTCTGATCTTGTGTGTGACAGTTCTTTTTTTTTTTTTTTTTTTTTTATATAAAATAAAAGCGCATTTCCTATACGCTGGGTGTCTGTGTCCTTGCTGTTACGCCACAGTATATATTTATGCAATATTTTAAAATATTACAAAATAAACAATTAAGTCTCAGTAGTCCAGCGAAGAGGGGGGTTGTTTGCGGGAGAAAAAAAATATTCATGAAATGGCATGATTGAACATGACAGTGTCCATAGCAGCATTTTACACAACGTGTAGAAATAAATAATAGTTTTGACACAGATTCACTAATGACTGAACATTAGTAAATATTTAAAAAATCTGGAAATTTCGACATGTTGAAGCTTACAGATGCTGTTTAAATCACTCTTTTCTTATAACCCATGAAAGTATGATGGATGACATAATAGCATCATGCGCTCTATGCTGAGGACAGATTCCCTAAATCGGTCTTTCATTTAACGATTTTGTCTAAAATCCTTATACTTTTTAAATATAAACAATATTTAAACATTAAACGATAGACTAATTTCCATGCTGGTTTAATAAAAAAGCTGTCACTTTGAAACTTATAATCGCCGCGTTCTGCTATAGTTTAGATTTTTTTTTTATTATTTGTCTTCTGCATGATCTGGAAAAATTATGGCATTAATACAAAAAACTATATATTATTTGTTTTAACTATGTTCACGAAGTAATATATTAAACAATAACTGTCATCATATCCGCAATATTTTATTTGTTCTATGCTAAACTAAACTTAACTTAACTTTATTTTATCCCGGAAGTAGAAACATTACCCTCCCCCTCTCCCCCTCTTCAGCTGTGTTTTTTTCGGCAGTGACGTCACCGCGTGGCGTTAGGGCTGGAGTTGAAGATGGCGAGCGCAGAGACCGCGGCGGAACATGAACGTATCCTCCGGGAAATTGAAAGCACTGACACAAACTGTATCGGTCCCACACTCCGGTAAGTTGTCCGTGAACGGGTAGTGCACCATTTGGTGTGTTTGATAAGTTACCTGGTAAAGAGGGGTGTATGAAAACGTTGTCTTGTAATTATTCTCTCGGCACCTCTTCTCAGACTTCCAAAGATTCTTCCCAGAACTTGTCATAAAGCTAGCACCATGCTAAAGTATCTCTCTCAACGCTAACAATTAGCACAGAGTTAACACAGAGCTCACACTTAGTATTCCTTTCACATGCATGCGCAGGCTGCTCTCCTAAAGCCCGCCGGTGGTAGTATTACACACACATACACACACGTACACACGTGACAACCACGGCACCGTTTGGGCGCTTTTACTTTTTGTTTGTTTTAAAACTAAAATAAAATCACACTTTACAGCAAAAGGATGTTCACACAAGATCAAAAATATCATATATAATCTTATCCTTGTGAAGACAGTTGGTCCTCACAACGATACATTTATAATAAATACATATGTTTGCATACATATCACTATCTCAGCTGGTTGCTGGTAAAAGCCAGGAGGGTCAGAAACAGGGGTTTGAACAACAACTGACAAGAGATTGGAATGCTCAGTCAGTTTATTCCTATCCCACAGAGCATATTTGTGCAGCCGACCGTTACAAAGTCATTATTGTGAGCTCTGCTAAAGAGTCTTTTTTTGATATGTATGAACAAAATAAGTTAACTTTTCATGTGACATTGATGCAGCAGGTAGTTCCGCCGCCTTGGATCAAGAAGGCTTGATGTGGGGTGTCATGGGTCTATTCGGTGTGGAGTTTGCATGTTGGTTGTCATGAATCTAACACGATTTTAAACAAATAAACTATAAGCATAATTTGCTCATTTATTACATAGCATTGCCAAAAGTATGTAAACAGCTGATAGTTGGCAGCTGCGTGTCAAAAATTCCATCCCTGATAAAATCTGCCTTTACTTGTATAACAAGCCTATAGTCTGGATGTGATTTGCACTTCTTGCAGGACACTGTAGTTCTTCAGCTCCTGACCCTACAACTCATGTCTTTGCCAGTCTGTCTTTGAGCCAAGGGAGGAGCGGCATGGTAGCACAGTGGGCAGTGCTACTGCCTTATAGCAGCACTGTATTGGTTTCGAACCCCACATGTTTCCTCTGGGTGCTCAGGTTAATTTACGTTAAGTGGTTTGGTGACTATGAGCAGCATGAATGTAACCTTGCAGTGAAATGTGACGTTAAACAACATACTGAGATATGTTGGAACTAATTAGCCTCATTAGTTCTAGTGTAGAGGTGCTTCCATCTTTGTTAGAATTTTCTAATATTATGTCCAGGTGTTTACTTATATTTGCTCTAATCATGTATATATTCAATCTTTTTGTAGTCTACAGATGTTTAATTACATACTGAAAGTATAACATACAATTTAAGACTTGCACAAAGTGTTTTCACACAGCTAATGTTCATAACCCGGAAAGAAGCTATTATCAGTGGTAGTTCATGACTGTAATTCTGTGAGTGTGTTTGCACTCTGATAAAGGCATCATATATTCACTTGCACATTGGAGTGACTTGTGTGATAGCTGGGGAGGAATGAGTGTGTGCATGGGGTTGTAACGTGAGAGCTGTCTGAATCTGGTTATTTTTATCAGTGACAAAGCAGGCCATCCTGTTCACTGGCTCATATTTTCTAATTTCCCCAAAGTTCAAGTAATATTGCAGAATCTATGTATGAATTCGTGCAGTTGATATATTCTGCTCTGAGTCTTTCTTATGCCGCACTTGGATAATAGACACTTAGTGTGGTGACGCATCCAATAATAAACCTGCTAAGTCATATTAAGTTCTTGCACTGAAAAAGATGTAACTACGTTGTAGTTTTTATTAAGTGATTTGCATGAAAGGGACCTAAAATTATTCAATACCTTCTTACAAATGAGTAATGAAAACATTATAAAGTGACATAGAACAACAAACAGTGTCAGGTTAGTGTAATTACCAATTACAAAAAAATTGTGATTTAATTCTTGTATACCACAGCATTTTACCAGTGATGTGATTTATGAATTATTGATTTAACTAGTTATTCATTTCTAGTTATATTTATTGTTGCTCAGTGCCAGTGAAACAAGGTCTTTCCCACTATCACTTATTTTATTGCATATATAAACACTCATTAAATGAACTTCCTTTTTCTCCTTCCAATGATTTTAATACAAATGGCACTTGACAAGTTATAACTGCAAAACTTTTATGTGTTGAAAATGTCAAATGAGCAAGTCTATAAGATGACCAGAACAGAAAAGGAGTTACTGGACCACATCAAATCCCACAGGATATGTTGTGGGAGTCAGAGGATGTGAGAATAATCTGGATGGACAACATTACAATGTGGACCATACTATTAGGGACCAGACTATTGAAATCAACATGAGACAGAGCTTTGGAAAAAGCTGTCTTATTTCTGCAGCCAACCATTATGTAGCAATAACTGCCTATGACATGATATCCAAAATTAAACTCGATCTCAGCTGAGGAGACTGGGACTGCTGGTGGTAATGCAGATACTCATTGTGAAATGGCATTTCACATTTATACATATTATCATTTACAATTCATAACTAATGTTTTTAAGCAGATTGGGTTATAAATTTAAAAGTATGTGCACTCCCATTAAGACAAGTTAGAAGTAGAACTAGATTTAAAAGCCAATAGTATTACTGTGTTGCATACAAAAGGGATATAAGTTTCATGTTAGAAAAACCTGCAGTTTCTAGAAGGGAAAATGGAAGAATTTTCCACACGTGTGGCATGATGATGAATTTTGGTGAGTGGGTTAGAGTGCATTCATTCATCTCAACAAAGGCATGTGTGGGTGAGTGTTGGAGTGTTAGTGTAGTTTCATCTGTATGACGGGTGTCACGTCTCTCGTTCTATTCTCTTTCTGGTCTTTGCAGAGATGTGAATTGGTCCAGTTGTACAGAGCAGAAATGTTTAGTGTGTGTGTGTTTGTGTGTGTCACAAGTTTTGTATCTGATAACTACCCTGATTTTAATTTTATATGGATTCCAATGAAATTGCAGCATTTTATTAGGCCATGTTTCACTTTTTTTGACAGCCAAATGCCTCCTATTCACACACAAGTAAACCTGGTACATGATTAGAGGTTGAGTCACACCACCACTCCCTTTAGGGCACAGCGTTTATTTGCTCATAAGAATCTTCTGTCAGGCTGTTCATGTATCTGCACGTTCAGGCCTTAAAGAAAAGGTATCTGAGTTTGTATCTGGTTTTAAATAAATCATTTGATCAAAGAGGGAATTATTTGTTGTTCTGAATTTTCAAGATATAAAAATGCCATGACATGCTTACTCTGAAACTGCCCCTACCATTTATAAATTACTGTATGGGCTTAAATTTTAATGTGTGTACTCTGCCTTGGACAGGAGGTAAAATACATTAGCGTTTCGGAGACTTGAGACTTGCCCTCAAATGATTTGAGATTCTACTCTGACTCAACAATTATTTTGCGTTATTCTTCATATAATCATATGTTATCATTCGGTGAGTGGCATGTTTACTTATGTTTGCTTTATTCTATATATTTCTGTAGGCTTCTATAAATAAGCAGGTAAATTATTTTTCATTATCAGGTTTACAGAATACAGCAAAGCAAATAAAGTGAGTAGTGAGGAGGGACAAGGCATCATTGATTTATTCTTGACAAAAGGTGTACAAATATATCACTAGAGAGATCCTAGACATCCTAGGACCATCACTGAGTGATGTTATAGACCCATTATTCATGTTTTTATATTTTTAGTATGGCTTCATAATAATAGGAGAATGATCAGTGATCAGTATTTGCTATACATCCATAATTAATTATCAGCACAAACAACAGAAGTATCAGTAGTGCATAACAAATATAAGTTCAGCCACTGTACAGTTACTGTACAATGGCATAAGAAATAACACTGTATCCTGCCTTTCAATATACTCTGTCCATCTTTCAACAAGCTTTTGTATTCCCTTATTAAAAATGTTTTAGGCTGAGCTGCGAATCACAAATGCACCAGTGTAATAATAAATGCATAGGCAGAGTGATAGCTGATGTTCAATTGATTTGTCACACTTGTGCAACCTTCCTTGAAATTCCCAATGAGAGAAATATGATTGAATCCAATGAGTGTTTCCTTTTAGGAGTTGATGTAAGTGGAATTCAGTTCAGTCTTCAGATATGGAAAAGTACTATTTTAATGAGAGTTGTGTTAAGAAATGGGTTTAGGATGGTTAAAAGCAGGACCACACAACATATTTGAAGCTTACTGCTTGTTAGATTTTTCTTCCTGTTCACTCGTGAAATGCCCCTCATAATTTTTTTAAATGTTCTTTAATGGAGAAACCTTAAGAAATTTGTCTTGGCTGAAGTTCAGTTAATAGGTTATTGCAATCTGGTGGTGTTTGTGATCTGCCATTTTACAAAGTAGGAAATGCATCAACACCATATAACAAACTTTTTAAATAATTTTAAATAAGTTGTTTGATTCTATTAGAATAGATTCTGTGAGAACCTGCACAAACACTTCAACTTACTCTGGAGATTCTTTTTGTCTTCCCATTATTAAAAGGGGATGACCCTGCAATCCTGACAAATTATAGACCAATATCCAATCTCTCAATTTTGGCAAGTATAGCAGTTTTTATACTCAAATGACATTCTTTCAAAATATCATTCTTGCTTCAGAAAAAAAATCACAGCAGCAATGAAGGTAGTAAATGACATTACTGTTGCACTTGATAAAAAACAACACTGTGCATCTCTTTTTATTGACTTGTCTAAAGCGTTTGACACCGTCGACCTCGAAATTTTGAAGTTTAGAGTCATTCAGGATTTTTAGAGCATGCAGTTGCTTGGTTTTCAAATTATCTTAGTAATGGTCTGTGCTCGGAATTACTGTCTATAAGGGGGTACCACAGGGTTCTGTATTGGGCTTCCTCTTATTTTTTTATTTATATTAATGACTTGGGTTAAATGTGTCTGATGCAAATGTGCATCTCTACCCTGATGACACAGTTATTAATTGTTGTGGAACAACTCTTGTTCAGGCTGTCGAATCATTTCGGAAAGCTTTTGTAGCTGTTCGGCATTATTTAATTCATTTGAAGCTTGTTCTCAATGCTGATAAAACTAAGCTTATGTAGTTTTCCAACTGCAAAAAATGCCTCAAATGTTTCCCACTGTGTCCACTCTTGAGGGCCGGGAAATAGTCGTTCATTTGTATAAATATTTAGGCGTCTTAATTGATGACTCACTTACTTTTAAGCCGAATATTAAAAATCTTGTGAAGAAGTTTTTATTATCGAAATAAGTTGTTTTTCTTTTTTCTGTAAAAAAAACGACTTGTTGCTGCTACATTTTTATCAGTGATTATGGGGATCTCTTGTACATGAATGCTGCTGTTCAATATCTTCGAAAGATTGACACTGTTTATCAAGCTGCTTTGAGGTTCATTACAAACTGTAAGAAGCTCACTCACCACTGTGACTTGTACAATGGCGTAGCATGGCCTGCTCTGGCAGCTAGAAGGAATAGTCATTTTAATACTTTCATTTTTAAGGTGATTTTAGGGCTGTTGCCTTCATACATTTGTACGTTAATCACTCAGAGAAATGTTGGATCTTATTCTTTTCGTTCGCAGGAGTGTGTGTTGCTTTGTGTTTCTTTTGCTCGAACGGAATTAGGTAAAAGGGCTTTTGTTTATGCTGCACCTCATGCATGGAACATGTTGCAGAAAGATTGGAAACTAACTGAATTAATTTCTCTGATCACTTTTAAATCCCAACTAAAAGTTATTGAGGCTAATTGGACAATCTGCAGTTGTTACTCATAATATGTTTATAACTCTGTGTTTTTATTGGGTATTGTGTATTTTGTGTTTGCTGCTGCCATATTTGCCAGGACTCCCTTGAAAAAAGAGGTTCTTAATCTCAATGGGATATTTCCTGGTTAAATAAGAGTTAAATAAATAAATAAACAATAATAAAATACTAATTTTTGTTGGGGAAGTCTGGAGTAGCTAGCATTTTCCTTTATTCTATAGTGACCTATAATGTACACAAGTCAGGAGTAAATATTCTAGCAACTTCTTTGAAATGTTTACTGCTCGGAGATGTTGCAAAAAGCCAAAAATCTAATCTCAGTAGCTATGGGCTGCATTTAGCAAGTTAATTGCTCTATTTATGGCAGAATATGTGTAAGTGCTGCCAAGAGGAAACCCTCTTCAGAACATGTCAGCATGACTTTAGCTTGCATAGTTGAATCTGAGCAAACCACAGGGATTCTTGTACAATGCCTTCTGAGCAGACGAAACCAAATTGGAAATGCTAATTCATAATGCTCAGTGCTACGTTTAGCCAAAACCAAACTCGGTATATTGGCACAAATTACTCATACTAACTGACCATCATTGTGGTGGAGGGGTGATGGTTTGAGCTTGTTTTGGAGCCACCGCACCTGGGCACCGTGAAATAATTTAGTCAAGCATAACTTCCAGTAGAGTCTCATTTGAGGAGTCATGCAACAAGACAATGACCTCAAGCACTATCCCAAAACTGAATGAACTGTAGCTTTGGTGCTAAAAAAGAGTGGACAATAATTATTACTGAATGTGGTGAGACACCGAAAAAAATCATATAGAAGAATATTACTGCTGCATGTACGTATGTATCAGTTGGTAGTGTGTACACTGCTGGGGAAAAAAGCCAGGAGCGTTAGTAACAATGTGTTGACGCCCACGGGCTTCAACAGCTGACAAGAGACCAGGATGATCAGTCAGCTTATCCCTATCCCACAGGGCATATCTGTGTAGCCAACCACTGCGAAGCGATGATAGCGTATGACATGTGACAAAACATTACTTCAGCTTATTCCTGCAGAAAGAAGTTCTAGAAAGAAAAGAAAGAAAGAAAGAAAGTGATACATTCTGCCACTGTGTCTGCACACAGCGGAATTGGTCCTCTGCATTTAACCCATCCGTGC
>JAOUQT010343558.1:0-23414 GCA_025769995.1 Xyliphius kryptos | reverse complement strand
ACAGGGTTGAAACAGGACCCTGGAGCAATGAGGGTTAAGGGTCTTGCTCAAGGACCCACATTGGTAACTTCAGTGGAAGTCTGTATGTCTGACATGATAAGAAACTGTTGCAAAGAATAAAAAAACACTTTACCACGAAGCAGCCAACTAGTCTGACTTCTTTACATTTATAGACATTGCTGCTAAACTTACACTTACAAATAGAATTTTTGTATAACCTTCGACATATTTTGCACCTTGTGGCTCACACAACTAGTGAGCCACCTGCAGGATTTCCTTTAATACGTTACTTGAATGTATATTGTATTGCACAGGCTGCTGCACACGTGCACTTGTTGGGTTTTGTAGTTTGCTGTTCTGGGGTGAGAACCAAACCTGAAGTCACACAATTTCAATTATTTTTAAGCAAATAAGGAATTCAGATTTTTTATATCTTCTCGATGAAGCTCCATAAAGCGGGAACCCTGTAAATTCCAAACCGTGGAAGCGGTGTGGACCGTGACATGGCGTGATGGTGATGGACGCATTTTAGGTTCCTTCAGCGCAGCGTTTAGAACATAACATAGAACATGATGCTCCACAGGTGCAGGACATGTTGGTGCAAAGATGTAGTGCAAACACCTGCGAATGCGGAAAGTCCCACACACGAAAGTGTGAACCTTAAAGAACGCGCTGAAGGAACATCTACATTTCCTTCCTGCAGCAGTAGATTAAAGGTCTTCTGCCTCCGTTCTTAAGATTTCCTGCGATATGAACATACACTGTATAAATTAACGACCTACAGCTGCTTATTTAGCCGACTTATCCAAAGTGACTTACAAAAATCCCAACTTGATGGTTGGGGTCAGAACACAGGGCCATGATACCGCCCCCACAGGACCCACAAACTTTATATTACATTTACATTTAGTTATTTAGCAGACGCTTTTATCCAAAGCGACTTACAAACATCCCAACTTTTGGTTGGAATCAGAACACAGGGTTGAAACAGGACCCTGGAGCAGTGAAGGTTAAGGGTCTTGCTCAAGGACCCACATTGGTAACTTCAGTGGACCTGGGATTTGAACCCCCAACCTTCTGATTGATAGTCCAATTGATAGACCTTTAGATTGATAACCCACCACTTTAACCACTGAGCTACCACACCCACCAGTAACAAATGTACTTACCAAGTAACCACCCAGTAAACCCTTTAAACCTGATCTTATCTGACCACCTTTCATCTCAGCCTAAAGCAATGTGACCTCACTACAAGAGTCTGGGGTTTGATTCCCAGCCCAGCTCCGTTTTAAGTGACTTTTGTAGGTTAAAGTGATAAAGTGATTTGCCTACAGTGCTTACACACAGAGGAATTTGTCCTCCACATTTAACCCACCTGTGCAGCATAACACACAAATACACACACTGGTGAAGTGAGCACATCTGCCCGGAGTGGTGGGCAGCGCCAGGGGAGCAATTAGGGTTGGGTGCCTTGCTCAAGGGCACTTCAGCCATAGTGCTTGGTGGGAACGGGAATCGAACCGGTGACCTTCAGGTTGCAAAGTTGGTTCTTTAACCACAAGCCTATGGCTGACCCCAGGGTTAGGCTGGGATAGGCTCTAGCATCCCTTGAGTCCCTATATGTGCTTCCTCTGGTTGACTGTGAGCGGCTCAACAGTGTAGTTACTGATTAAGCAGCCTGTGGAGTTATTCTCCTGATTAAAGATTTAAGGTTTAATGTTTAACGAACCTTGAATTTATTTGACTGAAATGAAGCCGGTTCGAATCCTCAGGAACAGCACGCCTGTGGAAATGCAAATTCCTACTGTTATTTTCATTTGCTATATGTAAAATTATGCAAATGAAGGTTTAACCAGACGCACTGAGATGGACACGCACGGTGCGAGCTGCTGAAAACGTTTGCAATTCAGACATCTAACTGCATCTACGCTTTATTTTTCAGGACTTTACATTCCTGGATGTTCCACCGCCGCGCTGTCAGATAAGAGGACTCCAGCATGACCTAAAAGAAATGATTGACGTTCTTCAGATCTGGACCAGTGAGAGGAAGATGAATGAGAGTGAAACCAAATGTGATATAAATTTAGACGATATTAAATCATACCAGCGCTACACCTACGCCATCGTCTACAGCATCATCCTGGTACCGGGGCTGATCAGCAATGTTCTGGCGCTCTGGATTTTCCACGCGTACATCAAAGAGACCAAGAAGGCGGTGATCTTCATGATCAACTTGGCGATTGCGGATCTCCTGCAGGTGCTCTCGTTACCGCTGCGCATTTACTACTATCTGAACGAGTCGTGGCCATTTGGTCACGTCCTGTGCATATTCTGCTTCTACCTGAAATACGTCAACATGTACGCCAGCATTTACTTCCTGGTTTGCATCAGCATACGACGCTGCCTCCTCATCATCAACCCGCTGAGGTTCAGCGCCACCAAGCGCGGCCGAGACCGGACCTGGTGTGCCGTCGGCTGGTTCATCGTCTGCATCGGGTGCCTGCCGTTCCCGCTGCTCAGGAAAGACTTTAAAACCAAAGAGGAAACCTCATCCGTCTGCTTCTCGGAGCTCCCGATGGTGCCGCTGTCGCTGGCCGGCGGCGTGACCCTGGTCACCTTCGCGGAGCTGATGGGCTTCCTGGTACCCTTAGCTATCGTCCTGACTTGTGCGTGGTTAACGGCGGCGAGCCTGCGAGAAAAAAACTGTGTTCCTCAGGACGCCGGGGAGAAGCCCAAAGCTCTAAAAATGGTGGTGAGCTGCGCAAGCGTCTTCCTCATCTGCTTCGTGCCGTATCACATCACCTTTCCACTGGACTTCATAGCCAAATCCCCAACAAATGTGAACTGTGCGTTCAAGAAAGCCGTGCTGCGTTCCCATCCCATCACCTTGTGTTTGGCAAGTTTCAACTCCTGCCTCGACCCGGTCATGTACTACTTCACCACGGACGAATTCAAGCGCCGCCTGTCGAGACCGGAGCTGCCCGACAGTTTTCATCTGCACCGCAGGATCTCCGGCACGACACACGAGGCCAAGTCCTCAGACTGCACAGACGAACGAGTGACTCTTAAATAGAAAGCTTTTGGGACGTTGGTACTGATGATAACGTGGGCACCTTATAAACCCATAAGTCTCGGTCCTGTGGACGACATGAGCACGGAGTGACTACAACCGATGCACTGTGTCTGCAAAAATGTGACACCCGCTTCACACCTGACGTTGTTAACATGTGGTTTGATGATCCGATCACAAGTGGGCAGCAGTAAGTACGCACGCTCAGACTAAGTGTTGGAACTGCGGGTATTTACCGCTCTCACCGCGTTTTCATTTAAGGTCGGCATATTCTCCTTAAATTTGTGAGGGTTTGCTCAAGTTCAGTGGCGGGCAAACTACGGCCTGCGGGGCAGATGCAGTCCATCAGAATTTTAATCTGGCCAGCCAAAAGTGTCCTAAATATATTATCCCATTATTGGACCTTCCTTGTGTTCCTTTTCCCTGCGTTTTCTTAATACATGGTCTTCTTCAAAGCAACTGGGTTAAGGTCAGAACACAGGGTTGTCCATAGAACCCCTGGAGAAATGAGGGTTAAGGGTCTTGCTCAAGGAGACATTTGATTTTGGTAACTTCAGAGATCTGGGATTTGGACCCACAACCTTCAGATTGACAGCACAACACCCTAACTACTAAGCAACCACGCCCCCTTTTTGTAAAAAAAAAAATTACCAAACCAAAAAAAAGAGGACAGCGAGTACCAAGTGTTTAATTAAGTGTCTGACTTGTCTGTATGTCTGATCTGATAAGAAACTGCAAAGAATACAAGATCAGTCATCACTTTACCACAAAGCAGACAACTGGCCCCGCCCCTTTGTCAAGTTTTAGATGCCAAGGAGACCTGCAAGTTAAACAGTTTGCCCACTCCTGTTCTAAATGTGAATGTGCTCGTGTGTTGGCCCTCCTAACATCCTGTCTACGGCATTCCCCCACCATTTACCCCATGAGTGCTAGGATAGGCCCCAATCACAACCCTAAACCGATTAAACAAATTTCAAAAAAGGTATATATATATATGGCAACACGGTGGTTAGTGGTTAGCACGTTCGCCTCTCAGCGCTGGGGATTCCCGATTCGAATCCCTATCTGGGTGGAGTTTCCATGTCCTCCCCGTGTCTGTGTGGGTTTCCTCCGGGGGCCCCGGTTTCCTTCCACATTCCAAAAACATGGATGCAAGGTAAATTGAATGTTCTAAATTGCCCTGTATGTGTGTGTATGCCCAGCCGTGTAACTGGACACAGTTGCACGCCGGTCCCAAGCCCGGATAAATGGGGAGGGGTGGAGAAAGCAATGGCAAACTACTCCACTATACTACACTACACTATACTTCGTGAATTCATGAAGTGACCGAGGGTCGGCTACGACTGTACGGGATAATCATCATATATATATATAAAATTCAAAAACTATTTGCAACCAGCAGCACTCGGCTATCAGTGAAGGACAGTCACCAAGTACATTTACTCAAGTACTCGAGTTTAATGTGAGCGTGTCAATTTGATGCAACTTTATAATTCAATTCCACTACATTTCAGAGAGAACGTTTATACCTTTAACTCCACTACATTTATCAGCTTCAGTTACTAGTTTCTTATAAGATAAAGATTTTATGCAATAAACAAAGCAAACGCAGAACATAGTTGCGCATATAGAAGTCATTTTCTCTTTAATCATTTTAATAAATGATCCAAATTCTCACGACGTATTAGGAAAGAAAACCTTCAAAAGCCTTTTCTCAATTAAACGGCAACCAAACCCTCGGACTGATCTGGTGTCTCTGAATAAAAAACGATATACAGATTGATGAACATTCAATCTAAAGCTTTAAAGCTAAAGCTCTAACAATGTCATATAGAATAACTAACGCAATATCTGTGATAATAATGTGAAAGTTCAAAGGCAATTGTTTTTGAATAAGTGATCATCCATCCATTATCTTCTGCTTATTCCTTTATGAGGGTCACGGTAGGGTTCCTCATGCCCATCCAGGGGAAAACATCTCGGGCGCTGGGCAAATACATCCAGGACAGGGCGCCAATCCATCGCTGGGCACACACTCACTCACACAGCGACACACACTATTGGGGCAATTAAGAGTCTACAATTTATCTTGAATCAATGTTTTTGGACTGTGGGAGGAACCTGAGACCCCAAAGGAAACCCACATGGACACCGGGAAAACATGGAAACTCCTAGGAATCCCTAGCCCTGATAGGAGAATATACCAACCACTAAGCCGCATGCCACCTGGTTTTGGAGTCTATATCTATATATATAATGAGCGTAACATTATAGAGTGAGGTTTGTGGTAAATAAAATACTCACAAAAACCCAAATCCAGCTGAGGTGTTGCGTTCGATGACGTTAGCGAACGAACAATCCAAGGTAGAAAAGCCAAAATGTGGTATTTTTTCCAACGACATGAGGGGTAATCACGATGCCAAGTTGGAGCGTTGTGTCAGCGTTCAGTGTTTATAAGTATAGATTTACCACAGAGACCGAATCAGGACTTTTACTTTAATACATTTTGCTGCTAATAGTTTGCTACTTTGGCTTTAGTTTTTATGATTGTGTAAATACTGTTCCTTAAATAAAGGAGCTGAATAGTTTGTTTGCGGTCAGCACCGTGGTTAATTTGTGGTGGTGGAACCAAACTGTACTATGAGAATAAGAAACCTGTGAATAAGATTTAAACTGGGAACCGGGACTGTTCCTGTCAGCAATTATAAAACCCAAACATGATCAAAAGAATGTGAAGTCACTGAAAAAAAAATGGACCGTTGGGCAGTGAGTGGACATGGCAGAGCGAGCACACAGTACTGAAGGTCTGAACGACAGTCCACTGCTGATCGGATCAATGGCGGCATGTTAACACCAGGTCTGAACCGGATCTTTATGTTTAAAGGTGAATATTTATGTATAACTCTGACTAAAAGTCATTAATGATGAGAGATGGAAATGGCGAAAATAAAAATGTGAAGCAACAAACGCCGCTTCTGAGTTCTTCAGTACAGTACTCTTTTCTACCACTGGTGTCGCTGTAGAGTAACACGTGTTTTGACAACTGCTCTTTTAGGAAGGAAGATGGCCATGAATTTTGCAGGAATGCTGTGAGGGAGGGCCTTTTCTTTTCCAGCAAGCAGAGTTCATAAAGATCTGGACAGGTTCATACAGAACATCCAGGTTTTGTTTTTGCTTTAAAATCCCAACTTAACAACGACATTAAGGTTTTAAATATTAAACGGCAACCTGGTTGTATTCATTAGTTTCTAAAAATAGATAATAGAATCTGTCATCCACACTATTCTTCAAAAAAACATATTTTTCACAGAAAATACAATTTTGAAACCTAGGACATTAGTACAGTATATATAATAAAGAACATGTAAACATTTTTATTAACAAATATGATTTTCAGGTCTAAATTGGGGGGGGGGTATTGAAAATTGGTTTACTCACAATAATGCACGCCCTCGAGTGTCTTATTGCGTTATTAAAAGGTTACTGTAATAAAAAGAGATTTCCAGTTTCTTTAACAATAAAATACTGCCATCTATTGGCCAAAATACAGAACAGAGTTTATGAAAAACAATATATTTTATATCATGCAAATAAACAAATGTGAAATGTGGCTTATCATGAGTATGTCACGACTCGACCAGAGGCTCAGCCAATCAGATTTAAGGAGCGGAACCCGTTTTATAAAGGGTTTTAAATTCCAAAACAATATTTTGGAACGGGAGCACAGTGGTGGAGTGGTTAGCACGACCACTTCTCCGTGCAGGGGGGTCCAGGTTTGAGTCTCAATCTGAATGGTTTTCATGTTCTCTCATTTCATTCCACAGTTTAAAAACACAGGTTTAAGGTAAAATGACCGCTCTATACTGCCCCTATATAGTGTGTGTTTGTCCGGCCATAGATTGACACCCTGTTTAAGGTCAGGAGTTTGTCCACACCAAACTTACCCAATCAGGTTATTATGGAACTACAGTCAGGTCAGGCCTTCCCCAAACTTTTTCCAACATTGGAGTCACACATTGCCCAAATTTTGTTATGTGCCTATGGGAGCGAATGAAAGCGGCTTAATAGAAGACACAGATGACAGATGTTGTAGATAAAGAAATACATTTTATTTACGTTCACACCAACTCACAGCAGAGCATCCGCTCACAGACGACGTTTTCCCCGCCCCCTTTTTCTGTGTTGACGAACAGAAAGACAGACGGGGATTTCATTCTCAACATTTTGAAAACGAGGGTTTATAACAGCGACTCGGCGCCGGTGAGACGTACAGGGTTCCACGCTAACGAACGAGACGGGGGAACTTACAAACATCTGGCAGAGCACGCTACTGCTGCTCTGTAATCGCTCCGTCCTGTGGTGAGAGGACGAACCTTAAAAGATTTATTCTTAATTTATAATTTTAAATGTTAAAGCATGAGAGGAGCTCTTCACACGCGTGACGGCGCCGGCGCACTTCACTCAGCAGCGACGGGAGGCGACAGAGACGGCCGGGCTGGGCCACTCTGAACTTAAACCCACGCCTCAACTTAATAAAACTTCATGTTAAACTGCACCAACGTGGTAATGCACCCCAACGCACGCTTCATCCCCCAATTCCGGTTATCCAGAGAGTCGGTCGACACAACGAGGAAAGTCAAAAGTTAATTACGTTGAAGCTTATTAGTCGACATTGAACTCTACAGATGATTATTAGGAGTATTACTTTACTTGGTATTTTTAAAGCAGGTGCCCCCTGTTGGGACTTGGGTGCATTACAGGACTTGAAAACCCCAGACACGCTGCTTATTCGCATATTTTGCAAATTTCTGTAGAACCTGGAGATTCCACATTCCACCACGTTCTACCACAGCGCATGCCGACGGGACACGGACCGGATCCCCGGACGAGATTCGGGATCACGCTACAACACGTCGTAATTATCCACAAACGAAGGAAAAGGAGCCGAAACGAGGGGCGTGTCAAAAACAAGTGTGAGAGCAGATCAGTCACAAAAAGCAGGAGAGACTGAAGAGAAGAAAAGAAGCTCAAATGAAGCCACTGGGAGATGGGAGCCACGCCCCCCTCCACTCAGAGCTCCCGCAATTCCCCCCCCACAGTCACATCACTCCACCTCACTCTGCCCTGCAGTGAAAGGGGGGGAGGGGTGTGTCCCCCTCCCAACTTCCCGCTTCCTCAGGCTTGGCAGATCTTGGTTTCGGTGACATACGTGTTTTCAAAGTGGCGGATCGTCACGCAGTCCTCCACCGAGCGCTTCTGCATGCCTGGAAATATACAAACATCACTTCCTGTTACATCACACCTGTCTGTCAGTCAAACCCGCGAGCGAAACGACGATCGACCCCCAAAACAGGAACGCAACCGAATAGCGGTCCGTACGGCGGGTCAGCAGATCAGAGAAAAGTACAAGGACACGCCTCCAACTCACTGCATGCGTTTCATTTAGTCCCACGGATGCAGGTGGAGAACATACTACAAAAAAAAGTCTTTAAACATTAATATATCTGACCACACACACACACACACACACACTCACACTACAAAATCAAAAGCAGAGTGCACTCTGGTCTGTAGTGTGATCTCATTAAACAGTCTAATAATAAAAATCGACATACCCATGATGTCGCTGCGGCGCTGCATCCTGTACGTGGGTTTGCCCTCACACAGGTTATAAATGTAATAACCAAGAGGCGCGACGTCATCGATGCGCTCGGTCACCACCAGATCCTCCTGCACCAGGAACGTCTTATACGAGCCGGTCTGATAAAACACAGACACTTGATTAGATAATGCAATAAGACACTAGAGGGCGTGACACGATTGTGAATAAGTAAATGGGACAAGTGTTACTATTCCCGACACATAGTGGAGCACAGTTACACCTCATTCCTGTGATTTATTCACAATAATACACGAGTTTCTTATCTGTTTTAAAAGCAAATTCATTAGTAAACTGGTCTTCCACAACCGACGTTACAGTGAACGCTGATGGCTGAGTAACAGGATTCTGGTTTGTCTAATGATCAAATATTAATAGTCAAATTACAGAACGCATATTATTTATTGATTTTTTTAAATAAAAAAACATCAGGAAAATAATTGGTATTGTATGTAGACATATACATATGTCTTGGCACTTCCACAGTATATCCAAAACATACAGAAGAAGCTAAATATCTTCTCTCTCTCTCTCTCTCTCCCCCTCAGCGAAGAAAGAGAGAGGGGCCACTGTGACTGGTCACGCCATCAACTTGTAGGGTGAAAAAAAAAGCATAAAGAAGAAGAAAATTTAAAAAAAAAAAAAAAAAAAAAAAAAAAAAAACAGGAAGAACTGTATTGTACATCACGCATTGATACGAATGTATCAGAGGTGTCACGGCTGGACAAAGGTTCAGCCAATCAGATTTAAGTAGGGGAACTACACACTTTAAAGATTGATACAACCACCAATAATCAATCATTTATTCTGAGTCACTTTAACATGGTGGATGGAGGGGGGTGGGGCAGTGTTGTACACAGAGACGTACCATGAGCTCCCGGAGGAGGTCCATCAGATCCTTAGGGGGCAGCACCACAGAGGTGTTGAGAGGAATAATGTAACAGCTTCTGAGGTTCAGGTCCAGATACGCCGTCAGCTTCTGTCAGGACATTTGATCACATGTTATAATATAAACGACACACTGATCAGGACTAACAGGAGCTGGTTGCTCACAGAGACATCTGATGGTTGAGCTACGAGAATGACCAGGTTAAAACATCACTAATTAAATCACCATGACAACAGAGCAGAAACACAAAAAAATCCAATAAAAGAAAAACTGAAAGCCATTGGCCATTGTTTACAACTAATGGACTCTGTGTGTGTGTGTGTGTGTGTGTGTGTGTGTGTAATACATATGAAAAGTGAAGATGCCCTCTGGTGGACAAATTATTAATTGTGCTTTCCGAAGTAAGGCCGTATCAGTTGAGTTCCATTACCCTCTTAAAGTCATGCAGGATGTAGGCGGGGTCTCCTTTTTCAAAGCGAGGTGCAGGGACGGTAATGATGGCCACGTCGTCGCGGATCTCCACATCCTGTTCGATGTGAGGGAGGTAGTACGGCTCCGCGTACATCTCTCTGTCCATCGGCCCGTCCATGCGACCCAGCTCTGTGTACTGCATGGAGCCGTGGTACAACCTCTGCACAGGAAACGGACCAGGATCGGTTTAGAAATCACGTTATGATACAGCAATAGTGTACAAGAGGGCGGTATTATTGTAAATAAATCACAGTAAAGAAATGTAAAGACATGAAGTAGTTACAGCTCTGTTGTTTAAATCATAAATTTGTTTACTGAAAGCTAAAACGCTTATAATCTGATCTTCCGCGATAAAACACTGCCATCTGATGTTCAAATTACAGAATGCAGTTTATAAAAAGCATCGGGAACATATTGTAATGTATATCACACATTGATGCGAATGTGAAGTGCTCAGGGGGGTGTGTTATTGTCAATAATTTCATGCAGGCACAACAGCTCAGCCAATCAGATTGAAGGAGCAGAACGACCCACTTTATTAATTGGAAATAACACACAACAGAACATTACTGCAGTGAGACTGAAGGTGGTGTGGAAGTGTGTGTTAGTGTGTCTATGTGAGAAGCAGGGTTGACAATACAGGTTACTGTGCGATGGTCGTACCTTGGCGGTGTAGTAGCGGTAAACGCAGGCTCCGCCCACAATCAGGCCTGAGATGATGAAGGCCAGACCGAGCAGCGTGAGCAGGCAGCGGCCGGTGGAACTCTCACCACTGTACACAGAGCCCGTCTCCGGATCCTGAGGGGTAAACACAACCTGCTCAATCTCCAGGAATAAATCAGGGACACGGAAACATTGTAAACATGACTGTAGGAACTCAGATTAGACTCTTTTTTAAGTGTGGAGACCATTAAACTCAAAACTACAAAAAATTAATAAAATCAACTTTGTACAGTTGCAGTGTATATAAATAACACATTACATCCTTTAGAGGGAGTAGAGTGCATTGAAAATCTCGAAGTGTATTATTTAAAATAATAATAATAATAATACAGAAATAAAACGACTTTTATTCTATTTTTAAGGAAAATCTCAATGCAATACAACTACTTGCATCGAACTTCTATTTTGACAAACGTTATTCACCGCAATAGGCCGCAATGTGCTAAAATACTGAAAATCAAGCTTTTAAATTAGATGAACACGTTGATCGCATTTAATTTTTCGTATTAAAATGAAAACGCGTCAAACACTTAAATGGTTTGATATTTTGGGACGTGTCCCATTTCGCCGCCTGAGAAACATTAGGTGCACTAGGTAGTGTGCAAAAACCGTTACTTTCAAGGTAATGTACGGAGACTGCAATAGGACGCGGCACACATCGGTACAAAACACATAAAAGGACGAAATACAAAGTTTTAACCCTTTTTGTAAATAGATAATGATATTACATTATATACGTAACCGTGACGGCTCACCTGTTCTGGGACCTGTGCTTCTTTACCGAGCGCTTTATGCGCCACAGCAGAATTAAATGCGATTTTCACCATGGCAACAAAACTAATTGGGTCTTAATGCAAAATATAGACGTTTAAAATGTATCCACGACGGTTTCAAACCGGAAACACGATTAAAGAGAGGCCACGACGAACCGACTCAGAGTCAGGATTGCTGCAGTGCAAGGTCGTGACGCAGTTGTGTTCGGTCTCGAACCGGATTTCCTCTTCTTCTTTCTGACTTGCAGCTTAGAAGCGAGCGTTTATGGTGCAACAGCGCCATCTACCACACTGGAGTCAGGAAAGAAATGAAAGAGACGTTTTAAAAGAGAAACAGGAATATGTTTTTATAACATGTGCAACGTGTGGAGAAAGAATTTATATAGCCGTTATAGCACCCCCTAAAGACATAAGTCAAGGGTGTCAAACTCAAATACACAGCGGGCCAAAATTTAAAACTTGGATAAAGTTGTGGGCCCATTCATTATCTTCCGCTTAATCCTTTGCGGTGGGGTTCCCCATGCCCATCCAGGGGAGAACATCTCAGGCGCTGGGCAGATACACCCAGGACAGGGCACACTTACACACGAAAAAGTAACCTGTGGGCCATCTATAAATCACTCAGTATGTCATACATTCATTTGTATGTAGCAGCCTGACGAAGTCCAACTCTTTTTTTTGAGTTATTAAAGAGCACGCTCTGCTGAATTTTTTGATACCAAACAAATGGGGTTTCACTGGCAATAAAATTCCTAGAGATAGTTCTGCAAAAGAAGGCTTTTCAAATTTTGGTAATTAGCAAAAAACGAGGCAAAATCGCCCCCAAACCTCAAAGCCATCACTCATTAAAAAACAACTTCCTTTCAAATTTGTTGTCATAAAGTTCTCCATCGTAGCCCAGCACAGGTATTCCGATAGTATATTCTAAAGAAACCACAAACATTTGCATTTTGAGATGATCGACACATGTGCCTGGTTCACATCACATTTCAGAACCGTGGGCGTTAACAGTTCTATGTTTCAGTAAGGCAGGTACCACATTGGTCAGGAAGTTAGTTCCTATAAATACTAAGTGTTTTTGAGGAATTAGGTCAGGCTTTTTTTTTTTCGTGTCATCTCGCTCTGTGCTAATGTTCCAACAGTGACCACTTCTGGTTAAAGCCAAAAACAACACTAAATACTAATCAGCAGAGAAAAAGGGAGAGCGGTGCATTGGTAACATCGCAAATAAAAATCATGTCCACATTTTAATGGCACTCCATCTGTACGTCTCATCACGTGTGAGGGGCCTCTCAGGGGCCCGTCGCTCCACAGCAGGGCTTTCAATAAGTCTGTGGAAGCAAGGCTGTGAAAATACCACACGTTCTGGGAGTCGAGCCGATCAGCATGCCAGCTCACATGGAAATGCTGCTTATTGCTCTTTTTTTAAATGAGACCGAGCCGATCCCGGTTCCCATGCATGAAGAACGTTCTGCTGGCCCGGGCTCTGCTTCCTGAGAAGGAAGAACTGGCAGCTCTGTGTGCTTAGAAAAACGCTAAATGAAATTATGGCCCTGGTTCGAGGTGGTCCCCTAGTTTTACTCGCCTGATTCCTAAAGGTAAATAAACACACGGCGAACACTTGATTCTACGAGTCTGAGCTCACAATCGAACCTGAGCTCTACTGTACATCTGACATCTTATCTTTACAGATGTACGCACACGCCGGGCTTTGACGGTCAACATGTTTAACAGGCAAACCGTGGCCGGTAATTAAAACTGGCTTGCAAATAAACAAAGCAGCTGATTTCTGCCGTCTCGTCGTTTCCGAGCCGCATGGCGCAAAGTGGTCCTGAAGGTCCGAAGCGTCGGCTCAGCTTACAATTGGCTGGAACTTGTTAATCCCGTTTCTATAAACACTGAAGAGGAAGGATTAACAAACAGTTTAAGAATGAAAAAAATCAGGTATGTTCCACACATCCCGCAGAACACCTGAGATCCAGAGAGGGGTGAGGTAGGGGGGTGGGGGTAGATTTAATCTGTTGTGACTGAGCTCTGCAGTAAACTAAATCAAGCGTCACACACCGCAGATTACGCAGAGTGTAAATGCAGAATGGCAGCGGGCCCGGTCTCATTTCTGTTGGCACATAAAAGTCAGCTGGAAGCGGAGGAAGCTGACACCATCGAGTGGAAGGAACTCATCCTACAAGTCTGTATGTTCTTGTGGGCCAAGCCTTTAGCAGCATCCTTCAGAATATTGTGATGTCATAACACAAGAGCAGAGGTGTGATGGCTGCTACCATGGTACAGACCTCAGGGTTTGGAAAGATTTGTGGGCAGGAGAGATAGAGCGGCTAATTTTTATTGTCTAGCACTTTTATTAAATGCTCGCAACCTGGGTCCTCTACTATAACTTATCGTGGTTCACTGTGTTGTGTGTTTTTTATATATATCGAATGCATGTAAGTATTTTCGCTATATTTATATGCCAGGGCCAGTTAATAGTGTAATGTCTCTTTAAGACTCGCATGCCGCGCATGCATGTATGCTGTGCAGACTGTTCTTTGTGCTGTACGCAGCGAGACCATACCCTTTATTTACATGTAATGCTTCAGTACAATTTGGACCCTTTAAGTTAATTCTAGTTTTAACAGAGCAACCGTTTATGTTAGCATGTTAGCATGTAGTGAATAAAATCCAGTGCAGGAAATATGCTAAGCTGAGTTCCAGTTTCCTAACTTCTCCTTTGCTGGCTAAAGCTAAAATAAGCCAGACTTTTCTTAAGCATATGTGTTTATACAAGTGTGGGAGGGGCTTATAAAACCTTAAACATCTAAATAATTATAACGGCACTACATCGCGGGGTCTCTGGAACGTAAGGGATTACTGTACATGCTCATCGCTTCTATGGATTTGTTTCTGTCTGTTTTCACATCTAGGGGGCGTATTCGTTAACTCATAAAAAATATGTGTAAAAAGTAGCGGAGATAAATCTCTGCTCTGCTTATCAATTTCCAAAAACATACCTCATAACCACCGCACTGCGCAGACCATCCGTCCGTGTTCGATCCAGTGCTGCTGTCAATCACGGGAACCCAAATCCATTGAGTAGAATGAAGTAGTGTGTGCAAATTCCATACTGTTGTATTCTCCGTGTGAAACCAGACTGTGTGGCCCATACCGAACGGTTTGTAAAGAATACAGAGTACAGTTACACTCCTACACAAGAGATTAAAAAATAAACACAATTAAAACACTAAATAAGATTAAAAACTAAAAAATAGAGAAGTTCATTTCCTGTTCCAGCATGACTGGCGTAAAGCAAGGACCATAAAGGGCTGGATGAGTTTGGTTTGGAGGAACACGGAACCCTGACCTCGTCTCCATTCAAATGAGATGAACTGAGACTGTGAGCCAGGTCCTCTCATCCAACATCACAATGCACCAAAATTTTATTTAAAGACTTTTCAGAAGAGTGGAAGCTGCTGACCAGCCTCCAGTAAACCTCATTCCATTAGAATCTCATGGAACCGAGCATTAGTTCGAGGTGCGTTTGTTCTCTTTAGTCTTATGTTCGAGCCGATTGGGTTTGTGTGATTGTGTAAACGTTTCCCTCGCAACAAACGACTTTAATGTTGACCACGAAGCACAAAAGACAACACGATGAGGCTCGCTTTGCAGCTTGGCAGCAATTTCAACTCAAAAGTTTCCAAACTGCATCAGAACATTAGCGGTCGGTCAGAAATGTGGGCACGGTTTCACATCAAGTCTGAAAAATGAGGAGAATAGAATGTTCCTGACAGAACCGGGTGCTGAACCTTAAGATGAGGTCTGGAGTCGATGTGTTGGAACCTGGACACATCCAAGAAGGAACATCTAAACATATCTCTGAAACGTCAGGAGGAGAGGAGGACGAGGTCGGACAGAAAGAAAAATGACTGTTCTGCACGGCGTATCGATTTCAAAAAGCACAATGCTACATACATTCTCCTGTCCGAATGGATCAGAACCAAAGTGATGTAGCAGGTTTCATATGCACATTGTGCCGAGTGTGTGTGTGTGTGTGTATTTTAATGGGAAATTCAATCATTCCAGTTATAATAACTGGTTCCAGTTGGCTGCCCTTGGACTGCTGGGTAACTTCAAACTGCCATTGGGCAGTTAAGGGCAACTGGACATCAGGGCCCTCTGTATTTACAATTTAAAAAGTGCTATGTAATTTACAATGACCCACTGTATTTTGTGGTTATGATTCCAATAAAATTTAAAGGAACTGAAAAGTTTTATTCGATTTTACTGCGTAAACCTTAGTAACACACAGTAACTATACACAACGAGCACTTATTCCAGGAGGATTAGATAAGACTTTTACTTTAGAACTCGTTATGGTGATGAATTTAGGAGTACAGTAATCTCTATACTGTATCTTTAAATGCCAAAGTCCTCACTGACTCATTGGTAATTCTTCAACTTCCCAATTCATTTTACAAGGCCGAAGTTTGGCATCACGGTTCCTTATCATGTCCTTAAAAAAAAGAATTGCTTCTCACTTTCCTAAATTCTGTTTCAGTCAATAATCGCCAGCGAACTCAAGACCCCTCCAGTTTCACATTGGAATTTTCCCTAATACTTACAAGGCCGAAATTTGGCATCGTGATGCTCATCATGTCCTCTAAAAACGGGTTCTCGCTTTCCTACGTTCATTTGTCCGTTTGCTTTCACCATCAAACCCAAGAGAGTGCTAGCTAGGGTCATTCCGGGGGCTTTTAGAGTACATACAAGTCTGAAACTTGGCTCCCTCTCTCACAATCATGTCTTTGAAAATTGGCTCAATATCTCCATAGAATGCAAGAACCCTCCATTGGGGTCTTTTAATCGCCCCAAACCTCACTCTATAATAATACGTTCATTTACATTTACATTACATTTACATTTAGTTATTTAGCAGACGCTTTTATCCAAAGCGACTTACAAACATCCCAACTTTGGTTGGGGTCAGAACACAGGGTTGAAACAGGACCCTGAGGACCCATTTGAAATATATAAACTCCAAACACCATCACTCATTCAAACACAACTGCCTTTCAACTTTCATGTCGTTATCAGGTTCTCCACCGTAAGGCAGCACGTCTATTTCGCTAGTGTGTTAATAAGCCTCTATCATGGTGATGTGGGCAGCGGAGGTAATTATCAGAGAACACCACGGCACATTGAGGCTGCCAAGCAAAGCACTGTCCCATCAGCACCCCTTTCTGATAATGACTTACAGAAGCCGCAGACAGCTGCAACACCCAACTCAGCGGCGGCTGAACCTGGGAGGGACAGCAGAACGGAGGAAATAATTAACTCTGAATGTGTCGAAATGTTCGCACAGACCCCTACATTGTACACTACACACCACTTGTGTGTGCGGAATTTGCTGAAGAGGATAAGCTCCTGAATTTGACTCAGCTCTCACAAATGGATCTGTGAGGAGGTCCATAAGGGGAAATTTAAAAACAAGTCAGACAAAAAAAAATGGAAAGAAAGAAAGTTACGGGGAAGTCCGGGAGGAATGGCCTATATGTTTTTCAAAGTGAAAAACTCCAGGGAGGATTACTTCATTGAAGGGAAGCTCTCCAGACCGCTGCACGAAGACCTCGGTATAGCAGACATGCAACCGTGTTGACTTTACGCTGTTGGAGCCAGATCATCGGCGTCAAACTGAGTAAAATCACTTCCAGACCCTTAACATTTCTGAGCCTGACTTCATCCCGTTCAGGTTCGTCTAACAGGTACAGGAGAGGAGGAGAGGAGGAGGAGGAGGAGGAAGAGGAGATAGACCTGCTGTGCAAAACCAGGTCCCATCAGCAGGCAGCGAATCATGAAAATAACTCAATTAGAGCAAAAAGAGTAACATGTTTTGATTTGTAGCATTTGGAAGCAAGTGGAGTTTCCATGTTCTCCCCGTGTCCACGTAGGTTTCTGAAGGTTCTCCAGTTTCCTCCCACGGTCCAAAAACATGGTTTTAAGGTGAATCGGCTGCACTTAATTATCCCAATAGTCTGTGTGTCCCAAGCCCGGTGGAGGGAGAGGGTTGTGTCAGGAAGGGCATCCGGCATGATGCCCACTTGGCCAAGTCTAATAAGCGAGTTCATCGCTGTGGCGCCCCCTGAATAATAAAGGGTACAACACTGACAGAAGAAGAATAAAACTGGGAGTATAGTGTTATTTTATTTGGCGGTGTTTGCTTTATATGCTTTTGAACTTCAAAAACTTTTCAAAGTACTCTTTTTAGGATGGCTGCACTGCAAAAAAAGAAATATGGCTTTTTAAAGGCTGCAGGGCTTTCCAAAACACTTTAGAGTTTCCCCGGTCAAGCGTTAACAAAGACCTGGCTGGGTCTTCAAATTCATCTTAACTATCCTCTGTAAGGTTAAAGGCCTTGAACGTAATGAACCGTCAAATCGTGCCGTAACAGAAAAGGTTTTCCAAACTGTAGCCACAAGTTTGGAAGCAGATTATTGTCTAAAAATGTCTTTATATAACGGCAGCATGACCAAACCTCTCTGAAAAAATAGGGGCCAAAAGAAAGTCTGGGAAACCATCAGGCGGTCCACCTCCTTATGGATATATAATGTATATGTAAGAAAGGAAAGTCTTCCAGTTTCCTCACGGTATTTATTTTCATTAAACGTGTACGCATGCTGATGAATGGTGAAAGCAAGTCAGGAGCTTAAATCATTTGTTTCCTCCTCATAGATCAATCAGAGAAGATCTGGAACTGAGCTGTGTGTGTGTGTGTGTGTGTGTGTGTGTGTGTGTGTGTGCCACCTGTCAGATACACGCCCAAGAACAACGATCCTCCCCTTGAGGTCCTGACCCCTCTAACTCTTTCCAGTTGTTGGAACCTCAGCCTCTCCATCGTCAAAGAGCTACATGGCTGTTTTTATTTGGGCTCATTAGGTCCATCCTGTAGTTGGCTGCAACCTGATCGTTCAGGTCCGAGCCACAAGTGTGCATTTTTCGTTGTCTCATTTCACATTGCTATTGGCTGGAGAGCAGACCGTGTCCCGTCAACCGGTCCGTATTTGATGTTGGAGGGTGATTTGTCATGGAGTCTTGGGAGACCGAGCTTTGAAGATCCAGGAAATTGATATCTGCTGACTTGCAACCAGAGAGACGCCAAAAACTGATGGTATCCTTGACACTACTTTATTCCAGGGACCAGAATAAAGAAAATTCTATTGTCCTAAACTTTATTACGAGAGCTGGTGGGTAGTGGCACAATGCCAAACAATCTTCATTTTTGCATTTGATATTTAAAAGTTTGCCAAGTCTTCAATGTCCAGTTACTGATTGTACATGTCAGGAGTTCCTCCATCACTGCATCACTACTCAAGAAGAATGATCCCATATTCAATCATTTATAATTCATTAAACTTTGAATCTGAATAAATAAATGAAGTACCAAGGTCAACCAAATCAAGAGAGCCAGAGAACATGTATATAGATTAGGTAGGTAGGGGTAGGTATATACATATAGAGGTAAGTTAATAGGCTGTAGAAATAAGTTTGTTTGAACTCTTCATACACAAAACTAAACAGAACAGAAATGCTGTGTATTTTTTATTAGCCATTTAAAAGCAATCACAGCGAAACCCAGAATCTGGAACCCCGTTGTTATCTAAATAATTACAGTACTGGTACTGTTGGCAGGATGATAAATGTTTATAGAATGTATAATGATTTATTCTGAACGATTCATTATATTCCTCCATCCATCAGCACTTTAACTCTGCTGTAAACACGCCCACTTTCTGACAGCTCTGACATGTCGGAATGAAATGCCGCCTTCTGCCAAATTTCAGCTCTATAAAGCCATATGGATGGATATTAATATAAAGAACCAATAAACAAAACGGCGGAGATGAAAATAAAGGCATTTTTCAGAAGCAGACTAAACGGCGGCTGGTGGATGGACGTGTGCCGCTTGGCAGCGGGCCCCGGGCCCCGGGCTGGGTGATTGTTTCCATAGAACAGGCTCCATTCTTTGGCCCAGATCCTCCCCCCCACCCAAAAATAATGTGAAAACGAAGGTGACTACACTTGTCCCGGTCGAAAGCTTTCATCCCGTTGTTCTCTTCTCACATTAATCTTCCGAAGAGGGCTGTGAGATGATGCTGATGGACTTTCCAAAACTGCTTCAGCCGCAGTGAGGAGAAAGAACCGGGACGGCTTTATCAGGAGTGACGGGGAGTGAGGTCTGTTTCTAAAAATGTAAGCAGTGCCCCTGTAATAAATCATGTCACGTGGCTCTGATAAAGGAAATGAGTTAAAGTATCGTGAGGAGAAACCGCATGTTGGCACCCGGCGTGATTGAGCTGATCGCAGGACGAGTTACCGAGGTCTGGAGCTTAAAAATGGCTTTCGGTTTGGAAATATGGAAAATGATGCTTATTTAAATCACATTCATATAAAGACACTTACTGTACATAGACTATAGACATTATATACTAGCGAAATAGACGTGCTGCGCTACGGTGGAGAACCTGATAACAGCGTGAACATTGAAAGGCAGTTGTTTTTGAATGAGTGATGGCGTTTGGAGTTAATATATTTTAAATTAATGTATTATTATAGTGGGAGTTGGGACTACCTTTTCCACCTGCTTGCTTTCGTACAGGAATTTATCTGTAGGTTTTCCAAGGACACCATAAGGAATGATGGAGCCAAGTTTCAGCTTTGTAGGTACTCACCAAGCGCCAATCCATCCAAGGTGTTGCGTTCGATGGCGATAGTGGACGAACAATCAAATGTAGGAAAGCGAGAACCTGTTCGTTTTTCCAAGGACATGGAATCACAATGCCAAGTTTCAGCTTTGTAGGTACTCGCCAAGCGCCAATCCATCCAAGATGGGAGTGGTAGCTCAGTGGTGTTGGACTATCAATCACAAGGTTGGGGGTTCAAATCCCAGGTCAACTGAAGCTACCAGTGTGGGTCCTTGAGCAAGACCCTTAACCCTCATTGCTCCAGGGTCCTGTTTCAACCCTGTGTTCAGACCCCAACTAAGTTGGGATCCTTGTAAGTCGCTTTGGATAAAAGCGTCTGCTAAATAAGTAAATGTAAATGTAAGGTGTTGCGTTCGATGGCGATAGTGGACGAACAATCAAATGTAGGAAAGCGAGAACCTGTTAGTTTTACCAAGGACATGGAATCACAATGCCAAGTTTCAGCCTTGTAGGTACTCAGGAAGTGGGAGGGTTAGTCAGTGAGTGAGGGCATTGGCGTTTATAGGTATAGATAAGAGTCCTTATACTATTGCACATGACTATGACTATACCTTGGAAGGTACAATTCATTCATTCATTATCTTTCACTTACTCGTCTAATAATTCATAGGATTTTTAAAAATTAATATAATAAGCTCACTATAAAATTCAAAAGTCCAACATTGAGGTTTATGCACCATCGACATTCTCCCGCTCTCTGTCTTAACCCCGTCGCCGCACAGTGATGGAAGAATAGATGGATCTGGAAGTGTTCAGAGAAGCCCTCTGTCCGCCCGCCAGCTCGCCCCTGCGCCGCTGCAGCTGAGTGACATGTGAATTGCAGTTTGCGGTGATGATAATAAGGGTGTAAATCCGAGCCAGAAACTGAGCCTTCCACCCATCACACGTTCATACTTGGCTCTCCAGTGGAAGGCCGTCATGATCCAGAGCGAATCGAAGACCAGCGCAAACTCCTCGACTGATTTTTCATGTGCTGATTTCAGTCAGACATTTATTTCTCAGTAGCTCATTTTTATCCAGGCCCTCCAGAGAAAAACACACCCAGAAACAGTATGCACTAAAGTATTTGAACATACCACCTAAGCATTGAATTCAGGCTTACAACTTTGTGGAAATAATTTGAGGAAGGTCCATAACTGTTACACCATTCCTAATCCCCAGGGCGCAATCTGTACTCGGCTGTCCTGCAATGTTGATGCTGACCGGCCAATCGAGAAGGATGGGTCGTCCACTGAGCCTTGGTCCTCCCAAGGTCTCGTCCTTGATTTTTTTTTGCCACTGTCACTTTGGTTTGCTTGTTGGGAGCTCTGGGAGTAACAAGAAATCAAATCTATATCTAAAAACGCCGAAGCCCTCACTGACTCATCACTAACTCTCCCATTTCCTGAGTACCTACAAATCTGAAATTCGGCACTGTGAGTACCTAACGTGTCCTTGGAAAAACGGTTTCTCGCTTTCCTACATTCGATTGTTTGTTCACTATCGCCATCAAACGCAACACCTCAAATGGGTTGGCGCTTGGCGAGTCCCTACAAAGCTGAAACTCGGCTCCGTCATTCCTTGTCATGTCCTTGGAAAACCTACTGTTAAATTCCCGTAAGAAAGCGAGCATGTGGACGTCATAATCCCAACTCACACTATATACATTCCACATATACATTTCAGATTTTTAATCGCCCCAAACCCTCACTCTATAATAATACCTTCATTTAAAATATAAACTCCAAACACCATCACTCATTCAAACACAACTGCCTTTCAACTTCTCCAACGTATCGGGTATATATATATATATATATATATATATAAATATAAGTTGTCAAGTTATTGCAGCTTTTTTGTCATTTTTTGTAAGAATAATCATTAGATGGTGTTGTTTGTTCTGCAGAGTGAATTCTCACATCACTGTAACGTTTTCATTTGTCTGTAACCTCGCTGGAAAACAACCTGGAACCACCACGACTCTGACTTCATGATTTTTAAACGTGCAGATATAAAAAAAAAACACCCCAATTTTCACGTCAGTGACGAGGCAAAAATAGAGCGCGTCCAGCCCACAGTGGTGGCGTCTGCGTTTTCTCGTGCAAGGCGCCTGCCACATCCACTCAGGAACACTGTTCATCAACCTGCAAACAGCCAGCAGCTCTCTCAATGTCTTTAACTTCTGTATCTGTACAGCACTCACACAGACACTGACACATCACGGTTTATCATCACTGACCGCACTCGTGTCTCCCGCCTGCCTCTGGGTCAACGTTTTCTAAACATCATTACAGATCTGATGAAGTGATTTTGTCACAGCAGCGGACTTCTGATTTATTTTCATATCAAAGCTCCAGAACTGCTGCAGCGGTGAGAAACTGATCCTGTGTTGGTTCAGCTGATCTGGAGGGGGGTGGGGGGAGCGGTTCCTATCTGGATGTTTGTTATTTAGATTTATTATTTATTCGGTTTGTTTTTGTTCCTCTAACCGCACGCTGACACACGACGACATGAATGATGATTTTCTAACACAGCCAGAACGTTCAGGGCCGATGGAAATAAAACCACCAGGATGTTTCCTTCACTGTTCACCAACAAACTTTAAACAGGATAAAAAAGCAAATACACAACATTGACAAAAGTATTGAGACAGACCTCGTAGTCACTCAATTCAGATGATTCATTCATTTTCATCCCATTTTCATTGGATAATAACCAAATACCTGGTCATGTATTCTATTTTTCCATTCATCCTTCCTTCAGTTATTTGAAGTTTGCCAGCACCATATGCTGAAAAACAGCCCCACGCCATGATGTTCCCACCTCCAAACTTCACTGTAGGTATGGTGTTATGGGGTGATGTGCAGTGCCATTTGACCTCCAAACATGATGTGTATTATGGCATCCAATGAGTTTAATTTTGGTCTCATCTGACCAGACTATATTCTCTCAGTATTTCACAGGCTTGTCTAAATATTGTGCAGCAAACTTTAAACAAAACAAGCTTTTTCTTCAGCAAAGGAGTCTTGCGTGGTGAGCGTGCATACAGGCCATGGCGGTTGAGTGCATTACTTATTGTTTTCTTTGAAACAGTTGT
>JAOUQT010343548.1:245-12741 GCA_025769995.1 Xyliphius kryptos | reverse complement strand
AAACAAAAAAAAAAAAAAAAAAAAAAAAAAAAAAAAAAAAAAAAAAATCACTGTAGTAAAACAAATCAGGAACGTATTAAAGGATACAACACAGATCATGTGGAAGCCGCACCTGATTTTACAGACAGCCAGAGAAATGTGCTGTTCTGTGTTTCTGAGGGTGACACGAGGGTGCTCGAGGGAGCGGAGGGGTTCTAAAGGAAGTGTTCAGACACCCAGAGGTGATGGCACTGCATTAGCAATGTGTATGTTCCAGAAAATTATGGATTAAATAATAAACCAGTGCCTTTCATAATTATTGGCACCCCTTAGCAAGTCTTCTTTGGCTTCTAATAAACAAAAAAAAGGTTTTTGGTGAGGGGGAAAAAAAAAAAAAAAAAAAAAAAAAATCACATTAAGAAATAAATCTTTTGAAAGAAGTCCCTGGCGTAAGTACTTTGTACAACCACAAGATAGCACTTAAGCTTCTCCTAGAACTCTGCACAAAATGGGAGAACACAGAAAGAAGGGTCCTGGACCGTTCCTCTGCACAACCTCTCTAAATCGTCCACAGTCCTGGGACTTCTATGCACGCTCCTCTTCAGCGCCCCCCACAGCCTTTCTATTGGGTTGACTTCTGGGGACTGAGGTGGCCATGAGAGGAGCTTGATGTACCTTGTGAACCATTTTTGAGTAAATGTGGCCACATGCTTAGACCCGTTATCTTGCTGAAGGTCCCAGTGACGACCCATCTTCAGCTGTCAGGTTGAGGCCACCAGTTTCTGATTTAAAATGTACTGATAAATCAGTGTTCATGAGCCCATGTGTCCTTACAAGGTTCCCAGGTCCTTGGGAGGAGAAACAGGCCCACAAAGAACTCGCCGAGACACCAATCCATCAGAGGTGTTGCGTTTGATGGAGATATTGAAAGAACCATCAAATTTGGGAGTGAAAAGCAGTACATTCTTCAAGCACATGATTGAAAATCCCGATGCCAAGTTTTATATCTGTAGGTTCTCGGGAAGTGGGAGAATTACCCATGAGTCAGTGAGGGGCTCTGGCATTTACTATAAAATCACATTAGAGACTAAAAGAGAATTTAGATTTCAACTTAATGCAATTTTCTTGTTGTGTGATCATGGAATGAGATTTTTTCCAACTCTCACCAAGTACTAACTGGAGTTCCTCAGGGCTCAGTACTTTGACCTCTCCTCATTTCATTGTACGATGTACAATGGGCACCGTCGTTTAGGCAGGTTTTTCTTACCGTTGCTATGTTGATGACACTTGGCGTCTTTTGCCTTTGAAGACTCCTCTATCTAAACTAAATTTGGCAAAAACAGCTTCTTACAATTCCAGCTAAACCCTCAATTCACCATGACCTGACCTTCTAAACTGATGTTCCACGATCTCTCCCTCCGACTCGGTCCGTAACCTCCACAATCTTTCCAACCAGCTCCATAACCCTACAATCTCTACTCAGCTGCTGGTCTAAGCCTTCGTCCTATCCCGGCTCAACTACTTGCTTGCTGGTCTCCCAGCTTCCACAATCAGACCTCCGCAGCCCGACTCGTGTTCAAGCCGCCCAAGAAAACTCCAGTCCCTTCATTCCTCCTCTCTCTCTCCATTGGCTCCCTGCAGCTGCTGCATTCAGTAGAAGGCACCGACTCTGACCTGCAGGACAACCTCTGGATCTGCCTGAAAACGGGAGCCGAAACCCTGACAGATATTCCAAGGACATTTAGAGGAACCAGGATGACATCACCATAAAGCATGTGCACAATGTGGTTTTTATAAACATGAAATATAAAAACAACAGACACGTTTCATGCTTATGTTAGGTGGATGTTCCATGTGTGTTGGATTTGTCTGTGCAGTAAGCCCCTTAGAAAGGGTCACAAAGGGTCAAAATATTTTAGTGCATCGCAAGATGGAAAAAGAAATAGTGTGGACTCCCGCCGTGTCTGTAAAATCCTGGGCGCTCTTAAAATAAGTGAAGTACACTGTTTAATGAAGTTTCATTTGCAGGGCGATGTCAGAGTTTATTGTGAATTTTATAAAAGCTGTGAAACCCAAACCAATCATAAAAACACACCGTTTAAAGACATGTACACATTCATACTACATACATCAAGTCATATTTTAGGTTCAGCTGCACATGTGCTTTTTTGACCGGTGGACCGTTTGGTAAATTACTACACGCATGAGGAATTTAAATAAGGATGCACGCTGCTAGCTTTTGGTTCTCAGATTGATTAATTCCTTTGCTTTTGTTGGTTAGTTTTGTTATTTTTGCCTCACTTATTCGCCACTGGGCCGCCGTGAGCGAATAAAAAACACTGCAAACTACCAACCCAAAGAAAAAAGAGGAATCTATAAATACAAATAAAACTAAAATGGAAGAAGTCCTAAACAAAAACCTGACAAGTTCGTATGAAAAAAAGCACGAGCAACAACAAATTTAAAGAAAAAAAAAAAAAAAAAAAAAAAAAAAAAAAAAAAAAAAAAAAAAAAAAAAATCACAATCAGGACAAGAAAAGTATGCGGTACAGAAAATAAATCACAGTATAAGTTAGAATATTGTTAGAATAAAAAATATTTACAAAGAAAATTAATAAAGAAAAAAAATCTATACTAGGCGTGATTATATTATACTAATTATTTTTTTACATAAAAATCATTGTTTGTTGTTTTGCTAAATGTTAAGTTTTTTAGTAAACACACAATGTGGACGGTGTGAGACCGACACTGGGTAAGATACATACCTTTATATTTATATCCTGCTCCTTTATTAAGGGGTGGGGTCAGTGGAAGCCTTGGGCATGCGCTGTTGCTAACGTAGCGACTTTTTTTTTTTTTAAAGGATTAGCAAAAAAACCTAGCTACTTTTTTCTGGTGTTGTCAAACTTTTGGAGAGCCACGTTCTTCAGGAGCCATGAAAACAACCAGCATGAGTCGACTGGAACCTGAATGAACTACAAACCTGATGATGTGTTGGGTTTTATTATTGGACTTGATAAACTATGTTTGGACCAGATTCAAAAAGATCCTGCCAAAGTTCAACCACTGCTCAAAAAATAAAGGGAACACTAAAATACCCCATCCTGGATCTGAATGAAGTAAATACTTAGTTAATAGTGGAATGCGTTGAGAACAAAAGATCAAAATGATCTAAAAGTAAATGAGGATCTCATGGAGGTCTGGATTTGGAATCCTTCTCCAAATCAAACTCCAGGCTGATCCAACTTCAGTGGAAATTCCTCAAGACAACTTTAAATGAGGCTCAGTAGTGTGTGTGTCCTCCACGTGCCTGTATGACCTCCCTACAACACCCGGTCATGCTCTCGATGAGGCGGCGGATGTTCTCTCCGTGTCTCCTGGTGTACTGACCTGACTCCTGGTATCTGTTCCATGCTCTGGATACTGTGTTGACCGACACAGCAAACCTTCTTGCAGGCACTGTCTAAAAAAGTGCAGGGAGAAACCCCAGTAACCCTTGGCCTCCTAAAATACCAGTGAACACCAAAGTACAGGGAACCTACACGACGTCCTACAGGAGTTTTTACAACATTACGTCCTCGGTTGCAGCTACGTTGGGGTCTTTTAAAATACCTACAGGGAAAATCTGGCACCATGACGACCTACCATGTCCTGGGAAAAATGGGTTCTTGCTTTCTTATCTCCGGTTGTTCATTTGGTTTCGCCATCGAACGCAACACCACTGATGGATCGGGGTCTTTGCGAAAGCCGTTTGTAATCGGCTCATTGCTGTTGCTTATTAGCGCAGAGGTTTATTGCGAAAGTCGTGATGTCTGGCATAGTGTCATCTGCAAAACTTAAAAAAAAAAACCACGTCTATAAATATTAAATCACATCCATATGATCATTCTGTTTATACCATCAGAGCAAAAAACTACAGTATAATGGAACCTTCTGGTTCTCTACATACTCTGTTATCCCCTTTATGATGACCAGGACCCTCACAGAGCAGGAATTATGAAGGTGGTGGTGAGCTAACAAACTACGTATGTAGAGAAACAGTCTGAGATTTTAAAACTACAAGGTTTATATTTATGATCCGGAGATATGATCGACAAGAATTGCAGTCGTAGAATTTGAAGGAAAGAGATGAGAACTTTCTCGTAGTCTGTGATCAGTCACATCACAGTATCTGTGGTGGGCTTCTGTAAGTTGAGATGATGACTATCCCTGCACATCTCCATAATGCATTCAAGGCATGCAGGCCATTCTTCCAAAGGAAAATTGAATGTTCCTCCAAGAGGAGCTTTACAGCGGCGTCCAGAAGGCACCGTGTGATAAATACTGACTGTTTGGAAGTCCTGCTGCAAAATACATTCCCTCTCGAGTCACATGTTGGGTCTCAAATAATCCAGTGATAGCACGGCCGGGTTTAATCTGCGAATGAGGATCATGTTATTGTAAATGAAAACTCTGAAGTGGCACGGGGTAACGTTGGAGAAACTTGCACAAGGCTCAAAAGACTGGAAGCGACCCAGCGACAGGAAATTAAAGTTGATTTGTTTCTTTATTCACCGTGCCATCTGTTACACAACGCCGCTCAGAATCCTATAAAGAAGAGCTCATTTTAAACTAAAGCACCAAATTATAGACAGATTGAGACTTTTCACAATCAAATACATTTATGCAACACTTTTTTGGGGGGGGTTACGGAACCACCTTGGAGGCCTGAAGGTTCCCGGTTTGATTTCTGGTCCCACCCAGTGCTATGACTGAAATGCCTCTAGACCCAGTTGCTTCGAGGGGGCCGTGTGCAAACAAATGAACAATCTGCAGTAAATAATTCATTTATAATTGAGTTTTTCTTCATCTAGACCTAAAAACACCAAAGCCCTCACTGACTCAGCACCACGTCTTGAGTACCTGCCTGAAATTTGGCATTGTGATTCCCTACCATGTCCTTGGAAAAACTAAGTACACCTGACCGTTCCTACACTTCACCTACGGTCAATGGTTTGTTCGATATCTCCATCGGACTCAAGAACCGGCCAGGGTCACGTCAGGTTGTCGCTTTCCTACGTTTGTTTGCTCACCAACACTGTGGATTGGGGTCTTGGCGAGTAACTACAAAGCTAAACCTTGGCCCTACCAAGTGCTTGGACAAACTAAGCAATTCTCACCTTCATACGTTTGATGATTTGTTTGATAACGCCATCAAACGCAAGACCCTTCCAGGGTAATGTTGGGGTCTTCCAGAGTACCTGCAGATCCAAAACGTGGCTCATTCATTCATTAACAATGGGGGGTGGGGGGGGGGTTCCACGCCCATTCACACAGCCACTTACTCTATACAGGGCAATTTATAGCATTCAATTTACCTCAAATCGATTTTTTCTTTTTGGAATGTGAGGAGACATGGGGAGGACATGGAAACTCCACCCAGATTGGGATTTGAACCGGGAATCCCCAGCACTGAGAGGCGAATGTGCTAACCACTAATCCACCATGTCACCCCGTTCCCAAACGTCTACACTTTTCTAAAGTTTACATTTTATTCATCATCTCCATCGAACACAACAGCTCAGATGGATTGGGGTCTTGGTGAGAACCTACAAAGCTGAAACTTGGCTCCATAGTCCCGACTCACACTATATTCATTTCAGATTTTAAATCGGCACAAACCTCCAAATGCCATCACTCATTTCAACTTTCACATGGTTATCAGGTTCTCCAGCGTAGCGCAGAACCGCTATGCCGCTAGTTTATTATACAGACATCATCATCATTTTGCATGCAGATATTGACATGATGGTCTGAAGCTTCAGTTGCATCATCAAAACCACATCGAATTTGTGAACCACAGTGACAGCAGCCAATTTGCCGCTTTAGGATTTGAAAAGCTAATGAAAATGAGAGAACAATGAATTTCAGTCAGTCTCAAAGAACATCGTGAGCACACTGATTGTTTTAAAGGTTTTACGAACAGCCAAACCACAATTTGGACCTGAAGGTGTAGAGGTGGACCAGAAACAGGGCTGGTGTTGTAAGAAATCCTGGAATGTCTAAGATCAGGTGATTCCTTTTTTGGCTCTAAATCCAGCAGTTCTGCTTCACAGCTCACACAGCTCCGAGGTTATACAGTATGTACAGGTACTGATAACTTCGAACCGGGAACCTCGAGCGCCAAGAGGAGAACGTGCTAACCACTAAGCCAACGTGCCGCCCCCAAATGTTCAAATGTTTTTGAGTGATGGCTTTGGAAGTTATATATTCAAAAATAATGTGTGTTATTATAGTGAGGTTTGTGGCAATTAAAAAACTCGCCAAAAGTCCCCAATCCATATGAGGTGTTGTGTTTGATGGCGATAGCGGACGAGCGATCATGGAACATGGTAAGGAATCGCAATGCCAAGTTTCAGCCTTGTAGGTACTCGGGAAACGGGTCAGCGAGGGCTTTGGTGTTTTTAGGTATAGAAGGTAGGCATGTTCGCGCTGGGAATTCCCAGTGGAGTTTCCATGTCCTCCCTGTGTCTGCGTCCAAAAACGAAGTTGAATGCTCTAAATTTCCTCTATAGTGTGTGTGAGCAAGTGAGTGTGTGCCCAGCGATGGATTGGCACCCTGTCCTGGGTGTATCTGCCCAGCGCCCGAAATGTTCTTCCCTGGATGGGCATGGGGAACCCCAATGCGACCCTCGTAGAGGAATAAACGGAAGATAATGGATGGATGGATGGATGGTATAAGAACAGAAACTAGCAAATAAAGATAAGCTGAATGTACCAATTTGAAAAATATGATGAAATCTGTGTACAGTGAGACCAAACTGATCTGCAGAGCTTTTATTGCTGGTGAGTCCAGAAACTTTAAAATACCAAAATAACGCAGGTTTAAGATTTGGATCACGTATAACTTCCCAAAGATTTAAATGTCTGTGTTTTTAAAGTTTGTTACGAAGCCTTCAGTTTATCTGAATTTAATGATGTAAAAGCATCATAAACGTAAAAACAAAAACAAAAATCTCACGAAATGATTACTCAAGAGAAGCTGCAGCTGATTCACGCTTTACTGATCTCCGTACAGGACAGCTGTGGATTTTAACGACTTTACGTTTTCGTGGTTTTATAGGCCACGCAGGAATTTTCAAGCTACAAACGTATAAATATTTAATATGTGTAATTAAAGCAACGTTCACGTTGCAGTTTCAGTAATTAAATAGTTTTCTGTTAAATAACGTCTCACTTATTTACATAAAGGCCGAGCTGTTAAACGTAAATGTATTGCTATGTTTAAATTTGAACGCAGATCGTTTTATTTAAGTGTTACAGTTTACAGAACGTCGAAATCACTGCGTTGAGTAAAAGGTCACCGATTCATCACAGAGCAGACGGACGTTCACAGCCGCGGAAAGATCGTATCACAGAAATAACTGGACAAATGAAAACATTAGGATATATGGTGAGAACATGCAAAAGTCACAGGATCCATACCAAGAACTACATTGCAGTTCATGGTTCCACATACTGCCTCACAAAATCTTGTGGTACCAGCACAGCGCACACCACCACCAGAAAACCATCCACCACCCAACAAACACTTGCTCTGTCCAAGGTCCTGATCATCAGAGAAAAGACTAAAGGGAAATTACAGGGTGTCGGGGGAAGGGTACATTTATGCACTTCGTATCTTCACCTCTCAGCGCTGGGGATTCCTGGTTCGAGTCCCAATCTGGGTGGAGTTTCCATGTCCTCCCCGTGTCAGCGTGGGTTTCCTCCCACAGTCCAAAAACATGGATTCCAGGTAAATTTAATGCTCTAAATTGCCCTGTATAGTGTGTGTGTGCCCAGCAATGGATCGGCACCCTGTCCTGGGTGTGTCTGCCCACACCTGAGATGTTCTCCCATTGAGGGGGGGCACGGGGAACCCCATCGCAACCCTAGTAGAGGAATGGCAGGAGATAATGGATGGATGGATGGATGGAGGTACCCAACACGTCAATTGCGATGGACCAGTCGATGGAAACGCTCTACCATGGAAACCCACTCCATGAAGCTCTCTGCGCACTGTCCTTGAGCTCATCTGAAGATCACATGAAGTTCCGTAGTGATTGACTGCAGAACGTCGGCGACCTTTCGGCGCCATGCGCGTCCCGCTCCATCAGTTTACGTGGCCTACCACTTGGAGTTACTGTCGTTTCCAAACCCTCCCATTTTAAAGCTGAATTCTTATTTTCAGATTTCAGCTTATTTAAGAATAAAGCTGTATTCCTATTTTCGCCCTCAGTTACAGGAGGTCAGTGTCCGTTCCGTGCCCGCGGCCCGCATTGCCGTATTTCCTTCGCAGTCTCGTTCTGTACAGATTCCTACAGTTTTTCTGTCGATTGCATATGGAATGTTTTAACTACGTGGCAGAGTCTCGTGATGCTCTCTTGGCTTTGTCTTATTCTGCGAAAAAAATAAAAATGTCCTCGGTTACTCAACGCCAGATGGCCGAATGAAGCGAAAGTAACGTGTATGCAGGGACAGATGTTGAGCAGAGCACTGGAAAACAGATAAACAATACCAAGAACCATGACATCATACAAATAAATCCTTCAAACTGGACTGTGTTCTGGTGTAAAACCATGCACCTTAAATCAGAACCGAGGTTTTGCTAATTTTACTGCCTGTGTTTTTATAAAACCAGAATATTTTTAGTAAGCGCCGGAGCCGCCGCGGTTACAGAGCCACTCAATAACTCGTTACTGAGGCATAAATTAAAAACAAAATAAAATGTCTTCATATCGCCGCGCACATGGCAGCACCACCGCACGCCGATGAAAGGGCCGGCTCCGAGGCTGGAAGGTTACCAGGAAAGAGAACCGACGTGAAAACGTTATAATGCAGAGACCTTTTTTTTTTTGGGTAAGATCATTAGAGTTCTCATCACAACACATGGCAACCCCTGGCTAACTTTATGGAAGCAGCAGACGAGGAGGAGGTGCAGAGAGAGTTTTTCATAACTTTCATAGCAAATCAAACTAATTTTGTTTATCATCTAAGATTCGGTCGTTTTTTTTTTTTTATGTCAGACGAATCAGACGAACGGCGCCTCCGCTAGGTCATCTGTTGCTGCACAGTTTAGTAACGAATAGGCGGACCGCGGTCCGGAACCGGACACCGTTCCCTGCGGACCCGGACTGATAACCAGTGATTTAATTCTCAGTTTATTTAAAGGACCAAAACTTTTCTTGTTTTTTTACGGAATGGACGCACTTGATTCACAGACCAATCGCGTGCGTAGTAAGATCACCAAAGGCGCTCCTCAGCCAATCAGATCTGTGCAGATATGGGAGGGCGTAGTGTGCACAGGTGAGGTACAAAGCACAAAGCAGTGGAGAAAGTGAGGGACAGACTCATTCAGACGGCATGCAATTTAAAAAAAAAAAAAAAAAAAAAACAGCAGCAAAAACTGAGAGCGCCCCCTAAAGAGTTCACATTGTTTAGTGTCTAAAATGTAAACGTGAATATAAAATTTTAAAAACATTTATTTCACTTCAATTAAACTAAAATCAGAACGCGTGACATCACTGGTGAATAACGGCGCCATGAAACGGCGGGGATGGCGGCATCGGACTGGGAATGTTCCAGCGCTGGTTCGTCAGATTCAGAAGATATTTTTTAAATAGATAAAAAGGATAACTCAGCAGTGGGGGGCGATGTCTTTAACAACAACATTCAGCCGTTTAGATTTGAGTCAGAGGCAGAAGAGACCACCAGAGGGCAGCAGAGTACAAGCCGACTCAGTCATCAGAACTGGGAATTCTGTAGAAGGCGGGCTCTTAAACACCTCTGGTTAACTTCTTTTTATGTCCATATTGTTGCGGTTACGGCTGCGCGGCAGCCTTTATGTGTTCAGCCTTTATACAGTAGAGAGAACGCCATGGGACAGGAGCGGGATGTTTGGCGGGTTCCATCGGCAGTTTGAGGGTTAATACTGTCTGTAATAAAGCTCGTTCCTATCCCAGCTCGTCTGGCACGATGTGAGTGCTACAAATAACGCAGTGAGCGCACGCTGCTTTTAAAGTTTTTCCCTTTTTTGATAATTTGTGATTTTTGGGTCATTTGTGCACTGGGGGGCGCCACTGTACACTGAATTACTGTAGCCCAAAACCACACCCCTTTTTGCATTCTGCACATTCACTTCATCTGCTTTAACTTCCTGATGTATATACAAACTCTGAGGCGTGGGGCGGGGCTAGTTTCACGTCTTTTAAGACGTGTTCCTTAAATTTGTAAGAAAAATTAATTTAACCATCAATAACCATCAGTTAGGAACTTCTGCTGTATTTATGTACTTTATTTGCTGCTTCGCCTTTAAGCTACGAGTTATGAAATTGCGTAACCAAGACCACCACCATTTTATTTACTATTTCTATCAGCACGCACTTCATGACGCCATTTTTTTTCAACCATTTTTTTTAACAAGGCTGCAGTTTTTCAGCATTTAAATAAATATTGTTAAAATCTATTGAATGGTGTTTGTAATCAGTTGTTGATATAAAATACTGACCTCTACTGAGTGCTCAATAAAGACCCCCGCTGTTGGACCATGTAGCCCAGTAATTCTCATTTTGCGTTACTGTAATGAAACTTGTTATTTATTTTGTGTGACAGCAGACAAACCAAGCGAGAAAACACAAATCCAGGTCCAGAAATGCTTGCCTCGCCAAGTTTGCCAAATAACCACACAGCGTCCTCAAAGCTTCCGTAGGTGTCGCTATACTTCGGATCATAAGACGTATTTTAAGGTTAATAAGGAGCGGTTGGGTTCTCAGAACTCGGTGGTCCTCATTAACATTTCACCCGCTGCTGCGGTGGACTGTGCTTTCGTGGCGGTTGCTCGGACACAGAACATCTGGAGCTCATTCTCAGTCCGATTAGGAACTCCATTATCTTCTAACTTGTGTACAATCCCCTGGTGTGCTAAAACCTACTGGAGTAATTATCTCCATCCCCCCGCTGGAAGCCCTTCATTCCAGCTCCAACCACAGGCTGACTTTTAACACCCCGCGCCAGTTAGCGCTGCACCATTAACAACCGTAAACACTTCCTACGCATTCACAGCTTATTTATTCTAATTATACATTCATTCTCTTCATCTTTAGGTTCAAAGCTTCATGTTCTGAGCACTTTTTACACCTTAACACACAATCCTGTTCTGGCGCTTTTTTACAATTCAAATGTGTGTTAATGACAAGAACCGTTCGGAAGCCCTTTAGTTCCTCACAGTGGATCCGGTTTAATCTCAGATCCTGAAACGTAAAGTTCCTCTTGATTGGTTTTACAGGAAACCGCACTGATCATACAGATGGACTCTACAGTTCCAGTCTGTGGTCCAGTCCCCACACAGCAGGTGTTATTAGGGTGGTGGATGATCCTGGTGGTGTGTGCACAGGGAATACACAACCAATCAAAACAATGGGCTTCTGAACTCACTGATGGAGGAGCCACAGCGGGGGTCTTTAATTAGAACTCTGTAGGGTCCAGTTAGAGGACATTTCAGGTCCAGAGCGTCAGAATTTCCAACGTGGGTTCTGATTTCGTTCCATATTCCGTAAACTGACGTAACCTCGCAGTTCCATCAACTGATTACAAAATGTTTGTTTTAGAGCACGCCGTCTGAGTTTGCTTTCCTCTAGCCGCTGCTTTTCGCTTTGGGCCACACCTGGGCACGCTCCGTGCTCCCCAACCTGCACAGATCTGATTGGCTGAGGATCCAGTGTCACATCGGGGTTTTCCCGAGAACCTACAAGGCTGTAACTTGGCACCGTGTTTCCCTACTAATTGGTTCGCGCTTTCCTACGTTCAACTGTTCGTTCGCTATCGCCATTGAACGCAACACTTCAGATGGATTGGGGTCTTGGCAAGACCCTACAAAGATGAAACGTGCTGTTGTGGTTCTCTAGCGTGTCCCTGGAAAACCTAAGTACTCCTCACCGTCCCAAAATCAATGGAAAAACAGGTTCTTGATGAGAACCTACAAAGCTGAACCGTGGCTCCGTCGTTCCTTATCGTGTTCATGGAAAACCTACCGATAAATTTCCCCAAATGAATCGCCCCAAACCTCTATAATAATACGTTCATTTCAAACATATAAACTCTAAAGCAATCACTCATTTAAAAACAACTGCCTTTCAACTTTCACGTTGTTATCAGCTCCTCCCCCCGCAGCGCTGTACAGATATTATATTATTAAGATTTTATATATGACATTTCTTAAAACCACAGTTCTTGGTGTGAAATGCTCACCTGATGACATTCTTACTACAGGAAGGATTTGAACGCTAACAAAACCACGGAACTAGATGGTAATTAATTAGGAAATAAAACTAAATGAAATACCCTGAGAGCCAAGAACCTCTCTGCTCAGGTCACAAACCCCCCGTAAATCAGCCATCGCATATAAATCTAATCTCTCAGAGCCCACGAGCACAGGTACCACACGGTGATGACAGAAATATCTATTCAGTAAGTCAATACTGGCTGTTACCTGTTATCACCT
>JAOUQT010343539.1:0-12741 GCA_025769995.1 Xyliphius kryptos | reverse complement strand
AATATAAACTAGTTCATAGCTGTTAAGTTCACTGTAATTATGAATAATCTTACCATCAAAGGATCTTTATGTTTTATTTAAAATTGTTTATTCAAAATGAATAAAAGTTACTGTTCAACCTTTTTGTTTGAATTGCGTTCATGCATTGATGGTTGATTACTAAAAAGAGCAATAGAACTTTGTTGCTATGGAGAATAATCCTATACACTAAAACCATTAGAGATTTTATAATTTTGTATTGCCTGTTTTAACACCCTCAGATTACCAAAGATGGATTCATGACTCACTGGATTAAGCAGAGTTTAAGATCTGGCAGTGTTTCTCATTCACTCACTCATTCACTTGTTAGCTCCCCCACAACATCTCCTACTTATCTTTTGAGGAGCGTGTAACTGGGGGTGCTTGTTCAATGTAGGCGGGCCCTTACAACAGAACAGCAAATCTTCACTGTCCTATCAAGATTACCAGCCAACAGAAACACAGCAGAACTTAGACCAGCAACCAGTGAGCTCACATTTGCCATGGTATCATCACTGGGCAATGAGAAGTTCCCTTCATATAAACCAAAATAGTAGATCACTCAGCTAAAATTCAATTACAGTGAAAAGAAAGTGTGTGCACATTTAAAGACATCAGTACCTGGTGCTTTTTCCCTCGTGTGTTCCCTCATCTCTTTTAGCTTTGCACTTTCTTTTTCCAAAGGCTTTCTCAGGTCTGCACTGCTCAGCTAGAAAGAAAAAACAGATTAGATCTATACCAAACACACAACAGCATTATTAATGTATACGAAAGTGAGAGTCCGTGATGGCTCATGGAAAGCTGTGACGTCAGCACATGTAAACTAAGCATCTAATAATCTGCTTTATCTGCAAGGCCATATCAACATTTAAAAAAAATAAAATAAAAAATAATCAAATTGGGCAAATTACACTGTGTATTTTTTTGTGAAGGGCACACAAAAACAATCAAAAACACACAAAAATCCCTCAGATTACCAAAGAAGCAGTTCAAAGCTTAGAGAACTGAGAACCCACTGCGCCCCATACACACAATGTCAAGCCTTTTTCTCTCACTCTCGTTTTGCTCTAAATGAAAGTTTAAGAGAATGGGCTTGATGAATGTAGGCGGGCCCTTACAACAGTGCAGCAGGTCTCATCTGCCTTGTCAAGATTACCCGCCAGAAAAAGCACAGCAGGACTCAAGATTTTCATCCAGTAAGCTCACATTCGCCTTGGTATCATAATAGGGAAATTGTGCCATTTTACCAGATCAGTCAAGGTTTTTTTTAAGGGTTTGACATTTTAATTGCTTCTACATCTTTGAGAAACAAAGTATGAGTTATTTTATTCTGCTAGAGCTAGATAAAAAAAAAAACAGATTAGATCAATACCAAACACACAACAGCATTATTAATGTATACGCAAGTGAGAAAGTCCGTGATAGCTCATGAAAAGCTGTGTATTTTAATTAATAATTAAGCAACACCTAGTATTTCACAAACATGCAAGTGTTTACCTTGCAGCTATATGGATTGTGAGCGATGAATGCAGCCACCAGTTGAATTGCACTCTTACACACAAAGACTGATTTATCACCAAGACGACCAACCGCAAAGTCCATCACTTCTGTGTATCTACATAAAGGCAGTGCCTAAGAGGCAATAGAAGTGACCATGACTTGTCTTAATTTATACAAAATAGGATACATTTAATTATAGTAAATATTCAAACACACCTTGCTGTTGACTATGCGTGTGTACACCTGCAGCACACGAGCTCGGACATGAGAATGTGTGTCATGAATGTGTTCCTGAAGTGTGTCAAAGAAACGATCTCGATCTGCACGCCCAGAATCATTCAACTTGTCTCCACTAAGCACACGAACGAGAACCTCTCCCAAAACTTCGCAGACTGCCACACGCAAACTGGAACTCTGACAAATTAAAAAGGACCACATAAGAAAACAAGATGGAATGTTTCAGGATCAAAAAAATAATAATAAAATAAAAAAAGAATTCCCTCAGATTACCAAAGAAGCAGTTCAAAGCTTTCTGGATTGTTTAGAGAACTGAGAACCCACTGCGCCCCACACACACACACACACAATGTCAAGCCTTTTTCACTCACTCTCATTTTGCTCTTAATGAAAGTTTAAGAGTATGGGCTTGATGAATGTAGGCGGGCCCTTACAACAGTGCAGCAGGTCTCATCTGCCTTGTCAAGATTACCCGCCAGAAAAAGCACAGCAGGACTCAAGATTCTCATCCAGTAAGCTCACATTCGCCTTGGTATCATCATAGGGAAATTGTGCCATTATAACAGATCAGTCAAGGTTTTTCTTTAAGGGTTTGACATTTTAATTTCTTCTACATCTTTGAGAAACAAAGTATGAGTTATTTTATTTTGTCTTCATTAGAAGTGTTTGATAGTATTGCAAGACATTTGTAAAAAAATTCTGCATAAAAATATACCACAGAACTGTAGTTTTATTTCCTAGACTTTTTATTACAAAATAAAAATGTGTAACCGTGCACATACCTCTCCTTCTAGATGTGTCAACAGCACACTGATGTTAGGGATCATGGTTTCTGGGACCAGAGTGCTGAGTTCAGATAGAAAACTGGAGAATGCCTTAACACCAGACCCTTCTCTGGCTAACTCCTCGCTGGATTTCTGCCCAATTTCTCTGGTTTACAAACACAATGAGGTCAGATTTATTTAAAATGACTTCCTATTTATTACACAGGGAATTCCTGAAAGACAAACTGAGCAGAACTTTCCACATATTTACTTTGAATCAATCCAATTAAAAAAATAAAATACCAACTTATTTTATGACGTAATACTTTCAACATGAAATTGGCTAAACACATACTTGTAGCACAACAACAAGAAAGCTTTTGCCAAGTGCAATTTAAAAGGTTTTTGAAGGCCTGATGGAATTTATCTGCAGGTTTACCTGCAAGACGGTAATTTAGGACCATCAGTGTCAAAACGATAATTCTATTGCAGGGAGCCCCTTTTGACTAGGTACTCTGCCTCTGAGGGTATATGTTAAAAAATTCATGCTGTCTTGAGACAATTCTCTCGCTCAAATTGAAACTAAGCTTACCTCATGATTTCTCCTACAATAGCCTTAACGCCATACTCAGAGCTCCATGCTGCTACTGCCTGAGCACACACGGAAGAGAGCTGCTCGAAATGCTGCAACAGCTGGATCACCTTAACACAAGCTCCTGCATCACACAATTAAGATATTCGTAATAAGTAACCAATATTATTAGTAATAATTAACCAAACTGTAAAGAATGCAATTAAGTGTTTACTAACCAAGCATGTGGTTGTATTTCTTCACCATTACTCCCAACACATGGATGATAGCATCACGGGTGGGTTTGCTCTTCATATGTCCAATAGTGGGATTCTCCAAAAGCTTATAGCAACAACAAGTCACACAGCTACCAAGGGTCATAAGACGAAACAAACAAATAACCAATTAAATAATTGTAACAGAGAAAGTAAAAAAATAAGGCTCATCACACTGCATCATCTATTATTTTTTTCTTTTCTACACCAATTAACTCTTTATATGTTTAAAAAGTTATCCACAAACATCAGGACAATAATGTTAATGCACCAGGAAAAAAGAGATCGAAAAAAAGTGTAAATATTCAGAGAAACACAGATCTAACAGCTCTAATAAATACATAGATCAAATTTAGATAGCAGTTTAGTTCATTGAATTTGTTATAATTTATGTAAAATTCGTTCCTGTAAAGTGTTTATTCCTAAATCTCACCATAACAAATTTAATGCACAAATGTCCCAACATGTAGTGCAAATGACAAACTTGAAACATTTATTCATTATCTACACTTAACCTTCTGGGGGGGGGGGGGGGGGGGGGGGGGGTGTTGGGAGTCCCCCATGCCCAGCCAGGTCATGTTAAAAATTTATACATTAGTTTAGATGAAGTCTAAGTCATATTCTAATACCAAGTGTCCTACATGCATCTTGGCAAAAAGAAAACACTTTCTAAAAAAACACTAAAATAAGATATTTACACATTACCTGACAAACTCCTCCTCCACTAGAGAGAGGCTCCAGAGAGAACGAATATCCAGCTGGAGCAGCTGTGTCAGACACTGCAGCACAGCTTCCCTCTCACTTTCCCACTGCAGCAACCCCTTTCCAGAGACTTTCTCCTTTTTCCGACCCTGCAGCACAAAGATGAAACTTAACACAGAGACTTATGTAGATAAAAATAAAACTTACTTTTATTTTGCATACTTTCAATAACACTAAAATAAATAATTTCTTAACCTATATATTAACTTAAATGGACACTGAATGACATCACTTTGTTCTGCTTGTAAGTGTAGCAGTTGCTTGTTTGGAAACACGGATTCATTGAATGGGGAAAGAAATGTGACTGTTAGATAGTCAATTGAGAGAGCAAAGTAGTTCATCTATGCTGCATAGCCAAGCAGCCAGCTTAAAATATTTTCCTAATAACTATCTAACATTACTAAAGTCATCGGCCATTAATCAGACCACCGCTCGTGTAAAGAAGTCAGAATGCAATGCTTGTCTTTGTACTTTAAACTGTAGAGATAATTTTCAGATTTACTTTTTGGTTAACAATATATGTAAAATAACGAACATGGTACCTTGGTGGGTGCCGTTATAACAGTTTCCCTGCAAGATTCATTTTCCAGATTCTCGGTTAGTTTGCAGAGCAGAAAGACGCTCATCTTGACAGCATTCAGTTGCTGTTTACGATCTACTGCTGATAAATCCCCCGAAAGGAGTATGGAAGGCAGGGAAGTAGACAGGCCCTGGACCACTAAGAGAACAACAACTCAAACATTAAATAAAAAGATAGTTATGTAATTTAAATACTAGACATTGTGTTTGTATGCAACAATCACCTTGTATCAGCAGCTCCAGTGTGTCCTCCTTCAAAACCACATCCACTGTGCGGCAATGCCTGTAAATTGAGGAGTGAGCATCTTGTTAGACAGGTTCCAGGACTAATATGTCATTAGCTACAGAAAGAGCAATATCAGAGTCAGAACTCACTGTAAGACACTGTACAATGCATCAAAATGCTCCAGAACACACAGGGGTCCATGACTTCTCAGAGCAGCTTTAAAGCCTAAAATACAAACAGGTTTTATTTACATCATAATGAAGTAATTAATATATATATATTAATAATTCTGTTCACCAATTTCTAAAGAATTAAAGCATTGTGAACATGATGTCAAATGTAAGACATTAAGGAGTTGTAGGCTTGTGGTTAAAGAACTAGCCATGTGACCTGAAGGTCCCTGGTTTGGTTTCCAATCCTGTCTGCACTATGGCTAAAGACCCCAATTACTCCCTGGGGGCTGTGTACAGGGCTCACTTCACTCACTGTAACAGTATGGAAGGGTAAAATGTAAAGGACAAATTCCAAAATATATTGCCCACTTATATTGAGGCTCTTTAAAAGTAGGGTTTTCACACTTAAAGCATGAAACATGTATAGACCAAACAAGAGTTCATTCACAGAACCTTCTAAAGTCTGGATGTTGTATACAACATACAAACTGTTGTTTTGTTTAAGATGACTTCTGTTTTAATAAAAACATACACAAAAAACACTTACTATTGACCCGATCATGTTAAAAACAAGGGTCTCGTTTAAGCCAATCACTTCTAGTGCCTCTACACAATTGTGGGCAAAATATATTACATTTACCAGACGCTTTTATACAAAGCGACTTAGAAGTAGGGCGTGCCGCAGAGGTGGTTTAGTGGTAAGCACGTTCGCCTTAACGCGGTTTGAGTCCTGATCTGAGTAGAGCTTCCATGTTCTCCCCGTGTCCACATGGGTTTTCGCCGGGTTCCTCCCACAGTCCAACAACATTGATCCCAGGTAAATTTAAAGCTATAAATTTCCCTGTATAGTATGTTTGGGGATAAGTGTGTGTGGATTGGCGCCCTGGATCTATCTGACCAGTGCCCGAGATGTTCTTCCCTGCATAGGGGAAACCCACCACGAGCCAAATAGAGGAAGATAATGGATGGATAAACCTACAAGTATCCCAACTTAATAATTGGGGTCAGAACACAGGGTCAATACAGGACCCCTGGAGCAGTGAGGCTAAAGGGCCTTGCTCAAATACCCATATTGGTAACTTCAGTGGACCTGGGATTCGAACATACAACCCATGGATTGTTAGCCCTAACTGAGCTACCATCTACCACGTGTATAAACAGTGTGTATAGTATATGTCTAGTGGTGTAAAGTTCTATAATTAAATGAAAAACAAGCAATGTGTTAAATTGTAGTAAAGGTAACATGTTAAAAGCTTGCATTTTAGTAAAAGCTTAAGCACCGTTGAGGTGAGATGGCAGTTGTTTAGGCGAAACCACGTCCTGCACCACATACTGATTAATGGCTCCCGATTTCTGCAGATCGTCCAAAGCCACAGGTACAACAAAGTCCCAAGACATCTCTGCCAAGACAAAACACCGGAAACAGATGGGAACGGATTAGTTACATTGGTTAAAATAACGACACCGACTGAGTAACGAAACCCCACACAATGGCCACATGAAGTTGTCCAACAAACGGCTCTGTTCCAAATCGCAAGCAGCACTAAAAAGTACACACAGCATAAAAAAATCTAGCAGGACAAATGAGCAATAAGCCCTAAAAGAAAAAAATACGTCTCTTTAATGTTATTTCCGTACATTGTGGAACAAAACCAGCGTTCAAACAGGACCGTTTAAACAGCAGCTCGTTAAACTATTTTAACCTTAGTGCTGGTTATTTACGATACACAACCACCAATAATTAAAGTACGCAACAAAGTACACTCACTGTTTTGTAAGACGAACTTCAGCACATAGCAGGGAAAGTTATAAAACAAAGCGAGGACGCGTTTATAAAATCACTACTGAGGACCGTTGGGACCGACGTTTTGAATCAACCACAAGCGCGCCAAAGGAAGTGCGTCATCGCCCCGCCCACTAAGCATAATAAAAGCTTCACGACTCTAATCTTGTCAATATAACGATGAACAAATAAAAAACATTTTAATCACAACTTTATTAAAAATTCATCCAATTAGCAGTTGTTACCCGCAAAAAACATCTAATTATACAGAGCCATACAAGAAATTCGAAACAGGTTTTTTTTAAAGATGCGAATGTGTCATCTATTACCAAAACATTTCATTATTATTGTTTGCTTTTTGGATATTTAAAAAAAATATATAATACATAATTAAAAAAAAACTACTTTTTTATTTTAAGTTATACACTGAATTGCAATATGTTTTTTGTTTACTACCAAAAGTTTGAATAAATGTATGCTTAAAGGCATTGGTGGCTGTAGAAGAACTTGACACTTCCACACACTTCAACACTATATATACTGTAAAAGTAAAATTAAGGATCCACTAAATATTCAGTAACCAAAATAATTAAGGTGAAGCTGATGCTGGCACTGTTACCTAGTTTTATTAACACATTATGTATCAGCTTTAATTCCATTTGAGCTAAATGTAACTCCAAAAAGAGTTGAAGTTTTATGTGGTCCTTAAAGAAACTCAATGCTTAAAGAAATGCTCTTTATAAATAAAGCAAACCTATCATCTGTGTAAATTTTATGAAGATTTTTGAGTAATCAGTTTAGGTAGCAAAATGAATAAAATACTGTGGAAAATGCTTTGTATTTTAAGCTGTATTTTGCAAACATTAGCATGTATTACAATTAAAATAAAAAAAAAAAACATTTGGTAAAACGATTTCAAGAAAAAAAGTCTTTAGCAGTGCTTTCATATGTCTATGAGCTGAACTACACCACCCTGTCCTTTTGTCTTCGTATTTACAACTCTAAAGATTATGGATGTGCAAATGAAGCTATTTAGTATGTGAAGTAAAAAACAACTATGTTGTTAATAAATAAATTAACAGCTCTATTGTGCCACTTAGAAAACGCTTTGCTTGTGAGACAGAAACTTATGTATGCATTCTTTTGGTAGAATTTGGATAGAGCCATTAGTTATTGTACTGAAAATAATAAAAGAAACAAAATTGCTTATAATTGTTCATTTTAATGTATAAAAAAGTTCAGGTTGTATAGTTATACTTATTTTGTAGAGGCATTGGATTTGTGTAGGTTCATTAGTAATTTTAGCCCCGGTTAGGGTTAGTACACTTACTATCATTATATATTATTATATATCATTATAATTACATATATTATTATACTTAATATATGTTTAACCAAGAACTACCACCAGTGTGCTTTTATTTTGGTAAAATTCATAAAGGTGTCTGACCTAAATAGGATGTAGCTCAGTGGTTAAGGTATTGGCCTATGAATTTGAAGGTTGTGGGTCCACTGAAATTACCAATGTGGGTCATTAAGCAAGGCCCTTAACCCTCATTGCTCCAAGGGTGCTGTATCAACCCTATATTCTGACCTAAATTAAATTGGGATATTTGTAAGTCGCTTTAGATAAAAGCGTCAGCCAAATGTCTGTATGGGTTTCTCCAGATTCTCTGGGTTTCCTCTCACAGTGCAAAAACATGGATTCAATGTAAATTAAATGCTCTAAATCGCACCACAATTTACTTAAATCTGTGTGAATTGTTTAATTCTTTATATTTTTTATTGTTTTCTTTTGCTGCCCATTGTAATTTAATCTTGGATAAAATAAAACATTGTTAAAAGTAAAAAAAAAGTCTAAATTTCCCCATATAGTGTTGGTGGTTAAGTTTGACCAGCGATAGATTGGTACTGCCCAGTACTCAAAGTGTTCTACCCTGAATGAGCATGGGAAAGCTATATTGATGAATAATATCAATTATTAAAACGTTTTGAAAGCGATCGCATTTTTAAATACTTAAAATGATCTAAATCTTAACGTTATTAATAATGTTTAATGAATAGGCTTTTATTTTGTAGTTTCTACTTCGCACCTGAAATTAGGGACTTTTGTATTGAAAAGTCTAATATAGATTTCAAGCGCGTGCACGTGTTTCAGCTGGAGTCGCATACTATTCTTCTAAGTAGTATTTTAAAATAGTGCGCTGCTGTTCTATTGTGCGGCAGCAGCGATAATGTTTCTACACACTGTTTAGTTCCGTAGTACGCAGCGCCAATCCAAAGTCTGGACTCGGAACTGGTGGGTTTATCCAGTTTAAATCACACGCTTTGTAAACAGTACATTTAAATTATTTCGAAGTGATTGTAGAACTCCACGCCAGTTGATAAAGCCCGTGTCTCTGAGTGAAGAAGCTGTTATTTGGTGATAGAATGGAATATGTACCGGATTGTAATGACCGGTATAAAGATGTGCAGTACTGGAACGAACGCTACAGAACTGAGGACAGCTTTGAGTGGTTCGGGGACTTCTCCAAATTCCAGCATCTTCTTGTTCAGCACGTCAGAACAGAGGAGACCATTTTGATGCTGGGTATGTAAGAAATATACAATATCAACTTTATAAATGTCATTCACCGAAACAGTATCAGTCCTGTTAGCTAGCTTGGGAGCAGCAGGTGGCGCTATTGTATAATGTTATATAGGAAGATCCCATGGATGAAAGGTTAAGACCGTAGACACACACCTGGTTATCATATCTGTATAATAATCTTACAGACAGCGTTTTTTGTGATTTTACCAGCTTCCAAGATTTATTTTTCGTGTTGGTGTCAGTTCTGTTTGTGTTGTGTGTGTGGGGGGTGGGGGGAGTCAACTTTAAACGTCCCATAAATGTTTCTGTAGGTATAAATAATTTATTATCTTTCGCTTAATCCTGTACTAGGGTCGCGCATCCCATCCAGGGGGGAACGTCTAGGGCGCTGGGCAGATACACCCAGGACAGGGCGCCAAACCATCGCTGGGCACACGCTCACTCACACAGCCACACATACAAACACACACTGTACAGGGCAATTTACAGCAATCAATGTACCTAGTATCCATGTTTTTGGGATGCGGGAGGATGCTGCCCACTGCTCTGGGCACCTGTGCTTACTGCACCAGTGTATACTGTATGTGTGTGTTTCATTGCACGAATGGGTTAAATGTGGTGGACAAAGTACTTCATTGTGTAAGCATGTTTGTAACTTTGTTATTATGAGAAAGCATCAAAATGTGCCTGTATGATAAAGCAATTAGGAAATAATGAGCCACAGATAGTAGAACACCAGGAACCTGTGTGGTTATTGCTTAATAATTACATTATAGGATTTTCGTCCAGTGCTGGTTTTCTAAGTTTTTAAAACCAGGAGTAGATGGACTATGGTTTCCTTGGGTTTCACAGACACTGTGGATTGAGCAATGAGGGTTAAGGGTCTTGCTTAAGGACCCCCAAGTCAAGCTTTAGTTTGAACTTAAACTCCAATCCATGATTAGGAAGGAGCAGAGCTGTTATCCTTTTGTTGATTAATTGACTTCTACATTAATGTTAATGCTGCTGGGAAGATACACCCAGGATGGGGTGCCAATCTATCTCCAGGCACACTCACTCATTTTACATAGAGGCTAGTTGGAGCAGCATTTTACCTTGAATCCATGTTTTTGCAATGTGGGAGAAACCTGAGAACCTTGAGAAAAAACACACAGATGTCCATATTCAACAATTAGAAGTGCTTTGCACACAGTTGGCATTCTAATTAATTATACTAATTAACCATAATAGGCATACCTGAAAACCATTTTAGGTGACTACCTCTTGAAGCTCATTGAGAGAATGCCAAGAGTGTGCAAAACAGTAATCAGAGCAAAGGGTGGCAATTTTGAAGAAACTAGAATATAAAACATGTTTTAAGTTATTTCACCTTTTTTGTGAAGTACATAACTCCACGTGTTCATTAATAGTTTTGATGCCTTTAGTGAGAATCTACAATGTAAATAGTCGTGATGGAAAAAAAAAAGCATTGAATGAGAAGGTGTGTCCAAACTTTTGGCCTGTTCTGTATGTAGTTTATTTGGTGTTATAAAGAATCTCATTATCTTCTGCTTAATCCTATACTGGGGACTAGGGTCATGGGGTGGGGGTTTCCCCCCATGCCCATCCAGGGGATAATGTTTTGGGGGCAGATATACCTGGACAGGTTGCCAATCCATGGTTGGGTACACACTCACTCACCCTCACACTTTATAGGGGCATTTTAGAGCAGCCAATTCACCTTGAGTCGATGTTTTTGGACTGTGGGGAAAAAACCCGCAAGAACTTAGGGAGAATGTGGAAACAGGATTCAAACCTGGAAAATATATTCAGTAATGGCCCTGCATTGTTTTAAAACATTTAATTCATGGTTTCATTAAATAAATAACATCAGAAAATTTGCATTGCTCTTGTGATTCCTGGCTCTTTTTTGGTTAATCGTTGCATAATTATTGCAAAAATCTTATCATGATTATTTCTTAGACAATAATCATCCCATCAAATTCTGTAAATGTCTTATCCTTAGTGTGAACATCTACATACAGATCTGTACAATAACTTTTCTTTTCTTTACTTTTCATATGACCCAGTGCTGCAGATGTGGTTAGATCTTTTGTTTCCATTAAAACTTTAATAAAAATAAACCAGCTCACATAATTGGTAGGTAAGGTACATCTGCCTGTAGCGGCTCACCAAAGCTTTGGTAAGGTGGAATTTGGTGCTACAGTATACTTACTCATTTATCTGCAGTGAAATCTGCATCACTTGCTCTGAGTGTTACCAGAAAAGTCGTTTTATGTCTGTATGTCTATGCAGTCATTCTGCAGTCACGTCTCATTTAATTAACTTTTTGATTTCCCAAACTTCAAGCCCACATCTCTCAACCTACATAGCGTACTGTGCCCACGTATAGCTGTAGAGCGAGAAAGAAAGCCTCACTAACCACACACACATACATGCACTGCAGTCAGCCAACACGCACTCTGTGCAGGGGACGAGCGAGGAATGTGAAGTGTAAGAGTGGTGAGCGAATGTACATTAAGTGGACTGACAATAGGGGAGACATGGAGGAGACGAGCCACGGGGAGAGCCTACTGCTGTGTCATTAGTGCCTTCAAGTAAGAATGCAGGGAGATGAAAATTGGAAATCAGCCCTGCACATTAATGTGACACAAAGCCATCAGGGAATGAAGTGATGGATAACGAGAGAGCGAGCGAAAGAGAGAGTGGGAAAAATAGGGTAAAGAAAAACAGAAATGAGATGAGTGCAAAATGAAGAAAAGCTGTGTTTGAAAGTGAAGTAGGATGTGGGAGCTGCTTATTATATTAATACAGTCATTTACCTCTTGCTCTTATTTTGTCCTTAATGGTTAGTTTTTGAATTTAGTTGAATTATAATGAGTCAGTCTATGAGTCACACATGACTTAAGCTGTAAAGGCTGTTAATGGTCAAGCTTTCATGAGCTTATGGAAGGTTCGGGTTTTTGTGCTTTAGAATTACAGACCTTTGCCTTTTAACAATGTAACAGAGTCCATTAGGAATGTACAGGTGTTTTTTGGCTAGAATGTTTTTTTTGTGGTTCACTATGAGTTGTTGTTGAGGTGCGATGTTTCTACTTATGTAATGCTAATTTGTACAGGCTTGGAACTGGCACTATGAGGACTGTAGATCCTTAGGTCGCTGGTTTGAATCCGGCTCGAAGGAAAGCTTGGGGCAGTTGTAGGCTTGTGATTAGGGAACCAGCCTTGTAACCTAAAGGTCGCCGGTTCGGTTCCCAGTCCCA
>JAOUQT010343529.1:0-12743 GCA_025769995.1 Xyliphius kryptos | reverse complement strand
GATACATCACAAAGACTTGCTGTCTTGGTCACAGATGCGCCAGCAAGACGTGCACCAACAATTTGTCCTATTTTGAATTCTGGTTTTTCACCAATAATGTTGTGTGCATTGCAGTACTTTGAGCAAAACTGTGCTTTTACCCTGATAATTGAACCTTCACACTCTGCTCTTACTGGTGCAAGGTGCAATTAATGAAGATTGGCCGCCAGACTTGTTCAGTTTAACCATAAAACCTCCAACAATGACAGGTGTTTCAGCTCCATTGTCTAACCCCTGTGTATATATATATATATATATATATATCCACCCTGTAGTTTAAACGTTATTTCGAGAAGCTATGAGACATTATTTTCCTAATCTGTATCCATATACATGGCCCACCCTGTGAATTACTTACAAACTTAAAGTATTACATGCACACATATGGAGGTATATCTCCTGATCCTTATAGTTGTGCTCTTAAATAGAGGGCAATAATGAAACAAAAACACAATGATATGAAAAGACTGTAAATGCAGCTATTTAGAGAAACAAGTGGCTGTTATAGCATCATTATTGTTTGTTAGTGGGAAGGGAGAGTGCCGGACGCATAAGATTTCAGAGATAACTCAGCATTAAAACCGACTGTTAAATGATCCCTAAATTAATATGCCACAACAATTTCTAATCATGTAATGCCACCTTTATCACGGTCAGATACACAATAAATACTACTTTTAGCTCACACACTTTGTCTGGCATAGTAAGGGCGGATTCTGATTACAGTGTCATGCCCATAGATTGTCACAGAATTAAAAGGAGGGCTCTCACAGTTTGTCACTGTATTTAATTATTATCCTGTCTTTGTCTGAGGGTCCCCGACCAGCTCGAGGCCCTATTGCAATGGACCTGGGCATTGCAAAGGGCCAGGTTGTTGCACAACGTCACAATACAATTGGTATTTCTATACCAAGACAAACATACCATGAAGACATGCTATGATGGCAAGAAGGACCCGGGTTTGACTAAAAACTATTCAGGAGCCCCACCTGGGACTCAAACCCAGGACCCAGTTGCTATGAGGCAGAAGTGCTACTTACTGTGCGCTGTGTAGTATCATAAACATTTTTGATACTTGTGATACTGAAGGAGTAACATTCATTTTCATCCACCTAAGGACACCTAACTGTCAAGTACAGCCTGACCTCAATGGCCTCCCCAATGGCATGTCCATCAAGACAGCAGCAGGGAAGACATATAAGATTTCTACTTACAGCCATTAAAGGCAATAAAAAATGCAACTATTAATCTTGACGGAGCAGATGTGGTTAGAGATGTGAACATTATTACATTTACTGAACGCTGCTGCTTAATCCACCCCATGGGATGCCTGTGAGAGCTAATGGCATAATAGAAACTTAGCTTTGTATAAAAAGGGTGAGTGGAAGGGATGGAGGAAGGATTTTACATAGTTAAAAGGGTAGGAAAATTAACTGATATTCATCATGCAAAAAATTAGTGAATGGGCAGAATCCATAAACTCTACACTGTTAAAGAAAATACTACCTTGAAACAATGTTTTATGTTCAGTACACATATTGTTAGATGTCTATTTTTATGAATTCTACATCAACGAACATGTATATAATGATTTTTAATTTCCAAACATTTTTTTTTTCATTTGTTTTAAAATAAATTCAATAGAAAAAGTGGTACAGTCAGGATATTGCACTTCAAAAATAATCTTGTTAATAAAACACATCTTTATTATAGTTATACTGTTATCTTATATTTGTAATGATCCTTCACACAGGATAAGGCAGAAGTAAATGCAGAGAGGTATCTTTAATAGGACTCCTTAAAAAATAAACAAACAAAGAAAAATACTAGCAAAGATGAGACAAAACGGAACAAGAAACTAGACATAACTTGGCAAAACACGTAGCATGAAACAAAGAAATAAACTCTTAGCAAAGTTATAGTATAACAATCTCTTTCAGTTTTACTTTTAATGCCTTTAACTGAACCAAAACTCAACTTTGTTTTTACCTGGTAAAGCAGTGCGCGGAATTGCAAGCAGCTGCCGTTCATTAGCTCATGTGACTTCCCCTATAACTGCTACTTCCGTAAACAAGAGCAGTCACATGTTGCTGCTGGTTGCCATATTTATTAAATTCCCCCAGGTTGCCAGAGTTTCCAAGTTCCTGACAGTATTTTTCTAGTGTTTCTTATAAGATTACCACAAACCACACATAAGATTACTAAACATATTTCTCTACCTTTTTATGTTAATAAAGTATACAGCATAGCATCATATAACAGACCTCTAGCAAATAAAGCAAAGCAAGAAGAACTCTGCCACATTCAACAAGCCAAACACATCAGCCTTTAATTGTGGCTTATGTCATCTACAAAGTGCCGTGTTGTGTAATATATTGCTATTTTTAGTAAAATGCAAACATATAATTGATTACACACACTTAATTGATCACAATGTAATTATAAAGATTAATAAATGAAACATCTGTTTATTATTTACCTTGCACTGCTTTCTTCTGAGCTTATATTTGATCATAGGATAGTGTTACACTATGCAAAACTGAAAGCACATTTTCTATGTGTTCTACAATAGACATAAACCTCTGGACACACCCACGAGTTGTTCGTTCCTTTCAGTGATATCTCCAACCCTTGCATTCTCCATTGTTTGTGAGGCAGGAAAACAAGCAAGCCTCTCAGCAAGGTGCATCTAAAGTATTCCCTTTTTCAATTTTCTCTCCTCCCACCAGTGGCATTAGTCTTCTTGGACTGGAAGCAGACACAAAAGGCATTCTATCATGGAGAAGATCAATTTGTGATCGTAGTTGGGAGATGTGAAATAGCCATGTGCACTCCTTTGATCAATACATCTGGACAGTGCAGGAACATTAGTATTAAAAGCACATCTGGGATAGGAGAAATGTTTTTCTTTCCTCGTACCTCGCAGGCGCTGTGGCCGCAAGGATGAGCTTTATCATGGCCGTCTGGCAATCCTCAGATAAATAATTTTTTAATAGGAGAAAATAGCAGAGATATTTTTTGGGCAGGGATGGGTTATGATCATTAGAGAGATAACAGATCAATCTAGAATGAGATGTTGAAGGAAAGGGGCATTTCTAAATGGTTATGTTTTCTATTTCTTAGCCAGCTGTGTCCTATACCACCAGATATCAAGAAGACAGATACCTGGAGCTCGGAAAAGTCTCAGAATTCAGCGTGACATTAGAAGCAATGCATAATGACAAAAATGCTCAGGAAAATGCAAAACTATGTGCTAAGAGCGTAAATAAAGAACAATGAAGACATGGAAGCAATACCAAATTCTATGCTTGAAGCAATGCAAAATGAAAGTACTTCGAGCAAATGATGAATTGCTCAGAAGAAATTCTGAAGTTAGGATGGTGCTTAGAATGTAGACAAGAACACTGGGTCTCATTTATCAAGCTGGATACAAATGAATATATTTGTAACCTTTGCAGCTCCTTTGTAGAAGGTTTTATTCAAAAAATAAAATGGTTCTGGATCAAAAAAACATCTGCACGTAATTTAAATGATTCTTACAATTATAATAATTTATTGTACACTAATTTAATTATTTTTTGTACAACAAGTTACTGATTATAAAGAAAGCACTATGAAACAAATAAAGACATATACCTGTAAGACTAGCCATTAAATTAAAATAAAGGCTGAAAAGTGCCCTTTAAATTATAGGCAGATTTAGCATGCTTATTGCATTTTGCAGATAATATTATACATAGGTCCCATAGGTCATATATATAAGTCCTATGGTCATGACTTTGGGTAATGACCGAAAGAATAATAATCGCGGATGTGGATGGTGATGTCCTCAGTGAGAAAAGATTTCAAAAAGATTTCAAAAAGCTTTTCTAAGAATTGTTGCTTCACCGACGTTTATGTATGCCATGACAACAGACCAAGTTCCTGACCCTGGTTTCAGCCATACTCCCAGATGACGTGGCGGTGAGACCATCATGAAGTGCCACACAGCATGGCTGCACTGGTAGTGTCAAAGTGGGTACCATAACATAGAAGAATGTTTTTTATAATTAATAAAAATATGTTTGAACTGTGAACACAGTTATAATGAACTAAAACATCTATTTATTATTTACCGCAAACATATTTTTTCAGAGCTTACTTTCAGTCAGAGGATATTGTTACTCTGTGCAATATGGAAAGCAAAGACAGAAACCTTGGCACACACCCATGAGTTGTTGTTTCCTTTCAGTGCTATCTCTGATCATTGGTTTCTCTATTGGTTGTAAGTCAGGGAAAACAAGCAACCCTCTCAACAACGTGCGTCTTTTCCCTTATTTTAAATTTTCGGGTTGTTCTGCTGATTTGAACTTTTTTTAAAAGAAGATCATACTACTTAACCAACCACCAAGCTCTCTATATGTTGAAGAGTTGTCAGTACAATAAATGAAATAATTCATTAAATACACACATACAATCCTGCACAACCATCTTATGCACCCTGTTTATTTAGTACAAATTTGTTTATAGATACATGTTTTCATGACTTTTGAATGATGCAGGTTCAACTTTGTCTTATTCTTATTTTACAAGAACGTGTTTGTATGTAAGCAAGAACCATACTGAAGGATGCTGGGATTTGCTTCAAAAAGTGCGACAGAATCTCCAGAAGAACTGTATCAGATTCATCAAGACACTAAAACAAACCTAGATGCAAAGGCATGCTGTCAAGCAAAAGTAACGAATATGTTTTGACAGAAAAGTAAAACTGCAACTACATTAAATTATTATGTGGTGTGCTTTTTTTAAACAGTGTTATAAGGTACAATTTGTTCAGTTTTAGCAGGTTTTATTAAGTGTCTTGGAAAATCTGGCAAGGTTCTTCTGGAGACTTAGACAGACACACTTGATTCTTGCTGTGTAGCAAGTACATTAGCTGAAATTATTCTTTTTTCTGAACGTGGTGTGTTGTGACTTGCTGAAAAAATTACGTTTGGAAATATAAAATTGGTCTGTACTGACTTATTAATGCAGAACACAACAAAATTAAAAATAAAATATATAAAAAATGAAAATAAAAATACGTATTAGGGTTCCTTAGAATTTTACCCTCCATATAATAATATAATTAAATAATTGTGTTAATGTTTGTATATACTTTATAGCAAATTAATTGTACTATTATATATTTATTGATGTATGATGTCATTTATTTATATTTTTTTGTTTTTTTTTGTATTTAAACCCCTCCATATAAAGCTGGCAAAGAGTATTATCTATAAATAAATACATGTGCAAGTAATTATTTTTTTCTCTAACTGTGCTGGCATGTAGAAGAACAGACCAGCTTCTGTTTTTAATACCTGATGAGATTTTTTCGGCTTTTCCACCTGCCACTCATTCTTTACTTGGCAGACAAGGAGAAAATAGAAAAGCACGCTCAAGCATGAACATCAGTCTGCCGATCCCTCCAGATCCCGCCCCCCATTCTCAACTACCACCCCTCAGCTTTATTTGCAAATTGCATCTATCATGCCTGTTTCTACCCTGCAACCTGTGAACATAGAGATGTACTATCTCTCCAGGTGTTCAGGAATGAATGAACAAAAAATTAGTCAAAGTGTCAATAAGGGATTGGCTAGGCCACAATCCTGCTGATAGAGGCTAAGCCTGGTTTAGCATTGCACAGCCTTAGGGTAGATCTCTTTTATAGTGCATGGTGGGGAATCTTTCTGGTCACTGGTCTGCTTAGTGAAATGTCACTGCAATATTAGGTTGCACAGAAAGACAAGCAAAAAAATAAGGAATCCGTTTACATGATTCAGGTGTCAAACTGTTTCAGAATATAAAACTAGATTTATAATATTTTTAAGAGTTTGAATGTAGCTTAATATTAATCATAAATAAAACATAAATAAATACAATAAAATCATAAATATATTCTTTGCAAATATTCACTAATTTTGAATTTGATGCCTGAAACACTTTCCAATATGGTTGGGACAGGGGCAAGAAAAGACCAAGAAAGTTAAGTAACGCTTAAAAAACACCTGTTTGGAAAATTTGACAGGTAAACAGGTTAATTGGAAATTGGTACGTGTTGTGATAGGGTATAAACGGAGCTTCCCTGAAAGGCGGGAACTTTCCGTGTCAAGTTTGCATGTTCTCCCCGTACTCCGGGTACTTTGGTTTCTACCCGCATTCCAAAGACATCTATGATTAATTAGTTTATCTAAAGTGGCCCTTTGTGTGTGAATGTGTGTATGATTGTGTGTGTATGTGCACTATGATGGATTGGTGACCTGTCTAGGGTCGTTCCTACCCTTGCGCCCAGAGTTGCTGGATGGGCATTGACTGGCCAGCAACCCATTGTAGATTAAGCAGAAGAAAATGAATGAATGAATAAATGAATGAATAAATGAGTTTGCATGTTCTCCCCGTGTTTACATGGGATTGCTTAGGGTGCCCTGGTTTTATCGTGCATTCCAAAGACATGTATACTAGGTTATTTGATTAGTGTGTAACTGTGTGTGTGTATGTGTCTAAACTAGTTACTGCCATTTGCACCCAGAGTTGCCAGGTAGGAAGCGGCTGGCTAAAATCCCCATGTTGATTAAGCAGAAGATAAGGAATGAATGAATGAATGAATTAAATGTATTGTTAAATAACACTGTTTCTATGTCAGTAAAAAGAGTAACATTACATAACTGAGCACTTTCAAGCAAAACCCATAATAAAGGCTGCTGGGTTTTGAATCAGTAAAGTGTGATAGTCAAACATTCCGATATACCACTGTCATATTCTCCAGGTGTACTATTATTGAACTTTGCTATAAAAATGCTATTTTTTATGATTTCTAAAGTAATTATAGATTGTATACATCATACATTTGCATTAAACTGTCAGGAACCCGGTAACTCTGGAAAGGGAGATTTCATGAACATGCAACCAACGGCAACATGTGATTGCTCTTGTTTACGGAAATAGCAGTTATGGGGCAGTCACATGAACTAATAAACAGCAGCTGGTTGCAATTCTGTGAACTGATTTACCAGGTTATTTAAGTTGAGTTAAAAGTAAAACTAAAAGAGATATACTATACTATACCTATGCTAAGAGTTTCTTTCTTTGTTTCATGTTACGTGTTTCGCCAAGTTATGTCTAGTTACGTTCTGTTTTCTCTCTGTTTGCTAGTGTTTTTCTTTCTCTGTTTATTTTCGCTGATTCTTATTAAAGATACTTCTCTGCCTTTACTTCTGCCTCATTCCTTGTGGAGTATTGTTACAAAAACCTAGTTGCCTTCATTTTTTTATTTTAATATTAAATTGGTATGTAAAAACCAATTGTTTTTGCAAAATCATTTTATATATGCATTTATCATCATAAACATCAATCCATTTGTTCTCCTTGACTCCTGGCCTCCGAAGGCTTTACAAAAATTATTTAGAATTTTAGAGTTACAGAGCTCATCATAAACACCCATTTGAAATGTAAGATTAATCAGTATCTCGGTAAAAAAAAAAAAAGAATAATTTCCAGAACTGTAACAAAATACCTCTGATAGAAGATTTGTTTGACCCATTACCATTGAAGTAAGATTAATCATATAACTTAGATTACAACATCTTCAGTTTAAATCAAAATATCTGATAACATTATTTACTAAAAATCAATAAACTCCACAACAAAAACTAATATTTAGTAACCGATATTTCATTCTTCTTATGTAGAATTTTGCTTTTCTCCGAAGATTTTCTTCAAAGTTTACTCAGTTTGAAACTCATCTTGAATGAATTTATTAGGATAATTATTTTTATGTGCAAAAATTCATTGCAATATAGGATCCCATAGAAAATACTGATTCTGAAATAAAAATCAAGGATTTCATAGTGAAAAAAAATGTACTTTGTGCAAGTGAAGGAGAATCTATTCAAAGAAGCATTACATAATGTTTTTAACATAAAATACTAAAGAATCATTAAAATTGTTGCAGTGAATTAAACATTTTACAACCTACTGTATGATAGTTCTATGATTGTTCTTGGAAACAAAAGCCCAAAATCATATCTGTCAAATGAACAAAAAAGGAACAAAAATAACATTTTAAGCTTAAGCAGTAATCAATACTGCTTCCTGAAACAACTCTTTAGACATTTCTTTTAATAATCCTTTTCTCTGCAAGCCATTTCATTCAAGCAATGTGTAGATGAGTATCAAAAATCAGTCATACATATAACGTTACACACATATAATCAGACATATAACCACACACATACTGTATATACAGACATATAGGTATATAAAGACACACAAACCTAAACATGGTCACATAAACAACATTGGTTCTAGCTGTTTTTCTCCATAACAACAGGCTGATACCTAATACTGTTCAAATGCTGACACGCTAAACTCAGTGTTTCACACAAGCATCAGCAACTGATGAATAATTCAGCTCACGCGGCTTGTGCTTGCCAGCATTAGGCGTGGTTATATATTCTTTTAGATGAAAAGAAGAATAAGAGCTGTTAGGAAGAAATAAAAAATTAGCAAGACTTGCAGAAGCATAATCTTAATTTAAATCTCAGTGCAAGGTAAATTGCTTGTGATATTATTTGCCACAGAATATCCTCTACCTCAGATTGCAGCTCAATTAACATTTGATTCAGGTGATAGCTTTAAGAGTACTTGCTAATTAGCGTTGCAGGGCCATTAGCTTAGCCAAGAAAGAGTGGCTAGAGATGCCTAATACAGCTCATGTTGTAGCAAGCAGGTCATTCAGGTCTGTGCTAATGCGTGTGCCCATTTAGCCTAACAGCAGGGAGTTGGATATGTAGCCAGTGCGCTAGTATATGCTAACACTGGCATTTCGAAACACTACGGCTGACTGAACAGCAGCAGGAGAGCAGGTTAGTATTGTTACCTGCGGCGCTAAGAAGAGAGCGCTTATTAATGAAAAGCTGTAGTGTTTTTTCCTGACCTATTATCCAACCTGAGCACACAGACACTCACTGGAATAAAAAAGGGATAATTCAGTATTGCAACTGATTTTTGCACTGCTGTTAGTTTTTAAACAGATGTTGGGGTTTGCAGTTGAATCAGACTGATAATCAGGTCTTTTGTTCTGACTGCTTTTGTCACAGTGTGAATCTGGTATTGACATGCTTGAGTTTCAGGGCCACTCATAAAAAATAAACACCACTTCACCCCATGGTATCCTTAAATCTATCTTTTCTTTTTGCGTTTCCTTGTATTCCTTGTATTTCCTTCCTGTTCTATGGACTTCATCAATTGGCTCTGATTTGCTAAGTTGTCTCAAACCACAACGGTTTCGCCATTTGTCAGATTTTCTCGTCTTCACTATGACCTAGAACCAAACAACCAAACAAATAAAATAAAGCTCTCCTTCCCTTCTTGCCCTTATATATGACAGGTTTGGCTTTTTAATGTTTATATTTGGCCTTTTCAAAGAAGACAGCCCTAGATCAGTTTAAATGGCTAGATGTCTATCGGTAGATCCTGACAGACACCAAAGAATCTGAAATGTCATATGAATTGCGATAAGAGTATAAGGAGATGTTCATTGGTGGATCCTATGGCACAGGAGGCTACTGTCAAACTGATGAAGTGAACACAGGTGGTGGTAGTGGGAGATACCATGTTTGAAGAATTCCCACTGAGGTGTTTGTGCAACAATAAATAAGATATATGTCTGCAGGTGCTGTCTATAATTTCATTTGGGACATTTCTAGGCATCTGGCTAGCACGTTGTCCTAATACAGAGTATCACTAAGAAACAGTTTGGGCAAGGTCAAATGGGAAATTTCGAAACTGATTGAGAACATTTGGTAAAGACAAGTTCCATAACATGCTTCAACAATGCTAAGACAACCTGATTGCAGATCATCCCACCATGTTTCAATTGTCTTGTCATGATAAGTATTTTCAATGTCCACATACTCAGCTAGCAACCACAGATACACTATATTTTCAAAAGTATTCGCTTACCTGCCTCGACTCACATCTAATCCATACTGTTCACTATGACGTCGGTCCACCCTTTGCAGCTAGAAGGCCTTAAACTCTTCTGGGAATGCTGTCCACAAGTGTTTAGGAGTGTGTTTATGGGAATTCTTGACCATTTATCCAGAAACGCATTTGTGAGGTCACACACTGATGTAGGACGAGAAGACCAGGATCTCAGTCTCCGCTCTAATTCATCCCAAATATGTTATATCAGGTTAAGGTCAGGACTCTGTGCATGCCAGTCAAGTTCATCCACACCAGACTCTGTTATCCATGTTATTATGGACCTTGCTTTGTGCATTGGTGCACAGTAATATTGGAAGAGGAAGGGGCCAGCTCCAAACTGTTCCCACAAGGTTGAGAGCATGGAATTGTCCATTGTCTTTGGCCATGAAAGTGATTTAACACTTGATTCCGATAATTTGGATGGCTGAGCAAATACTTTCAGAAATATAGTATATTTTTGCCCTAGAGCTGTCAGCAAATCAAGAAGAAAACAAGTTGTTTTTTTTCTTGCCGGAGCCTTGGAAATGTTGTACAGAATCTTTTGGCAAATAATTAAAAGGACTGGGTAGCACAGAGTAATTAATGAAATAGGTAAATTGGATAGAATTAGAATTTGCCACCATACTGTAAAATGATTAAGAGGTTTTATTTAACTGTAAATTAAGCAGACTCTCAGCCAGTTGGTTAAATTATCAGTTGTCCAAGTGACCATGTGACACCAGGTTGCTTGCTGAAAAATTGCATGCTGATTAATTAAATGTGGTTTATTAACCATTAATCATCCTCATCTGCCACATTTTTGGTGCAAGACTGCACAGATCGTTAACTAGCATTATGCGTATCAGGAATTGTGTTGTGCATCAGACTTGAGCAAAATGTGACTTACACCACGTGGTATTCTGGAACCTGACTTCGGTGTGTAAAAGAATAACAAATGTATTATATATGTAGCCTTAATAACCCGCATGAATAACCAGGCATGAATAACCAGAACGCTGCCATTCACCCTGGCACAATCTTAACATTATTTGAAAGCAAGACATTTTGAGTAGTGTCACTTGTAATGAAAATGCTCAATGAATAGATTAGCAATAAATGTGCAAATTAGACCTTTCCACACAAAAGGACAAGCTAAAATTCCCCACTCTAAAAAATCCTGACAAGAGAATTGTTCAGAGAGGGTCAGATATCTAGGACGGACAGGATAACACAAGAGATCGCTTTTGTTTATATCTGTCAAATGTGCGCCATCAGTGAATTATGTACAATTCATAAGAGGATAAATATATGCTTTAAACAAATAAGAGATATAGTTTTGAGATAACTGTTGTCGGCTAAGCTGTAGGTACAAAGACAGAATAGACTGCGCATGCTTTCCATGTAGCAACACTAGTTAATTTTCTTCTGACAATTATGACAAATTCATTTGCATTGCTAAAGAAATTCCATCTGTTTCCCTCAGGAGACAGCCCTGCTCTTATCAGCTGTGATCTGACTCACAAAATACTCTGAGAAAAAAAAGATAGAGAGAAAGAGTGGAGAGACAATTGCATGAGCAGAGGAGATGAGCACAGACATAAAAGCACTTTTGTTCTGCAAGAAATGTTAAGCTGCATTAATGTGCTAAATGTGCTACATTATAATAAATACTGTGGAGGACATTCATTAAATAATCTATGGTAACCTGAAAAAGAAATCTAAAAATAGGCGGTTGAAAAAGCAGGAACCATACGATTGAATTGCATGACTATCCAGTATTGGAGAATGTGGTCGAAAAAACAGAAGTCACATAAAGCTGATATACAAAATTCCAGAATTCTAAAAGTCCTTTGAGAGCACCATGTTTACCTAATCTACAGAAGGAGGTAGCCCTGGAGTAGTTGTTGATGACCAGCTTTCTTTCATGGCACATTTCACTACCTGACACAATCCTGCATATTACGTCTCTACAACATTCATAATCTACGACCATTTTTCTTAGGGGAGGCCACCCAGGTACTTGTTCTTGTCATCTACACTAGTGCAACTTCTTCCTAGCTGGTTTTCCTATTTATGCCATTAGGCATAAACCTGCTGCCTGACTTGTATTTCAACTTCCCAAGACTGAGGTCTGGCCATGTCATTACCTTGCTGTGTACATTTCACTGGCTTCTTGTATAAACTGATCCACGAAGACAAAAATGGTCCAGCCCCTTACTTTTTTGTCTTTCAACTTATCCCTGCCACCAGGATTCACCACAGCAAGTTACATATTTTATGCTGAATCCCCTTCCTGACACATACATTTAGGCTTTGAACCTGACAAATGAGCATCTCCAAATGTTTTTATTTTTTACATTTTTCTATTTAACCTTTTATTTAATTATGCAAGTCATTAAGATTCCTATTTACAATGGTGGCCTGGCAAGCTGCAAAGTCACTTGAAACAGAAAAATAAAATAATAATAATAATGATAATAATTACCTAGCATTTTACCTAGCATGCATGTCTTTGAGCGGTTAATTGATGGAAAGGTCAAAGCCTGTTGCATACCCTGATACATTTATGCTTGTACTGCTTGTCTTACCATCACATAGGACAAATAAGAAACAAGCATCCATATTTTCTCTACAAGCACTAGCTTTGACAATCTAAGTTATTGACTAAGCATTATGCAAGTCAATCTACATAAATGTAAAAATATCATGACCTATCT
>JAOUQT010343520.1:0-12744 GCA_025769995.1 Xyliphius kryptos | reverse complement strand
ACTTCTGGGAGAATTGTAAAAAATTCCCATAAACCCACTACTAAACCTAGTGGACAGCAAACCTTGTGAACCCTATGGATTAGCTAATTCATGAGTCAAGGCAGGTGTGTGAATACTTTTGGAAATACAGTGTGTGTGTGTGTGTATATAATATAATATATATACAGTGATGTGTTGTCACTTCTTATGTATGATCAAAAAATGTCCCAGTAAAAATTCAAGTGTCATGTGAAGGAGGTACCTGCAAGTAAGTAGTTTAATGTAATGTGTTTCCATTAGCGACGACATTACCCAGGCTTGCTAAACCGCATAATCTCCTGTACTGGACCAGTGGGAGAAGACATGATGCTTATCCCTCTCTACCCAGCTATCTCTGTCACCCACAGCCTTATCGAGGTGCCCCTGCCCCCTGTGCGTAACCCTGCGCCAGTTGATTAACCTCTAAACATGCATTGCTCATCACCAAACCCCGATCATGCATGTGCTTTGTCTCCTGTTCTGTTCCAAAGTGTTCAAGAACATCTTCATGCTAGTTAGATTTTCATATTATGAATATGCAGATAGCTTGCATAGTAAAGGTGCCTGAAGCTTCTTTTGCTTTGGAGTAAGACTTGGATGCAGCCTGAACTAACCGCATGATAACAGCTTTAAAAAAAAAAAAAGCACTCATGTTTACATTGTACTGCTGTGTCATTGTTTTTCATCAGATGTGCCAGAGATAGTGTGATATTCATTATAATCATTGTCACGCATGAAACAAAATGTAATTCCATGTGACTAAAAGAGTACGCCAGAATATACACTTAATTTACTAAACAAATCATTGCTACTGAAAGTAATTTGAATACATGGCCTAACAGGTACTAATATGTATTGTGTATGGTTATTTATTTATCTATAATGTTTTGCTTATTACTTCTCAGTAGCTGTCAACTAGGGCTGCAACAAATGATGTCTAAGATTTTTATCTAAACATAATCAAATATTTTAATTAATACATCTGATATATCTGAATCTCAATATCTGCCCCTACAGCTGACACGTAATTGACAAGCTCAGTCAACTTATTCCTTTAACACAGAGCACATGTGCAGTCAACGATTGCGAGCCAAAAACTGAGCATGACATGACATGGAGAAATACTGGCCCACTTTCCTTTCTGAATCCTTGTAGTTTTCAAGCATAAATTGCCCGTTTAAGCCTTTCGGTGGTATTCTAGTAAGGACTTTAATTCGCCAACTCCAAAACTGTTTTATTTATTTTTTAATTTATATTTTATTTTTACATATTTAGTAGTGTTCAGCTAATAGCAGTCTAACATCACTGTCCAACATACAACCTGGGTCAAAATTCATGACTAGGTGTATTCATGTAATGGGCAACAAACAGAATCAAATGGCCTGACAGCCACGCTGCTAACTGTGTTTAAATGACTCATTTAATATCATGTTTAAATTAATATCACTGTTAAGTTTAATAGTGAGGTCAGTCATCCCAAGAAGAAGAGGGGCAACAAAATTCTGGTTTTAGCCCATGCTCAGTGAGCAAAATGGGTCGTTCCAGACATTGTACAGAAATATAAAAAGCACTGATGAAGTTGATTGGCGCGGGGAAAAATATAAAGAAGTTTAGAAAATGTTGACTGCTCAGCTAAAATAATCTCGGATGCTTTAAAGTGTCAAAAAAAACATGTGATCGGAAAAGAATTACTACCATCTGCATAGGTCATAGAAACGAGAATGGCAAAGAAACATCCAATGTTCAGCTCCAGGTTGTTTCAAACACACTGCTATTATTTTGAACCAAACTATAGGTGCTACAGGTAATAAATATTTTTTTAATGAATAATATATATTTTTCAATAAATGGATTAACGCTGCAATTGTTTTCTTTACTAATGTTGTCTTTTAGCTACAAGATCTGAAACATTTAAGTGTGACAAATAAGCAAAAATCTCGGAAATTGTAAAGGGGCAAATACTTCATCATATTAACCGGATACAGACAGGACACAGGATACAGACTCCACAAAGTTATGAACATCCTCCATATGTAAATTAACCCATACCCACTGAAGCAGCTCCGATAGCTCTGTGTGTACTCTTGGTACATATGTTATACCCTGGTATGAATCGCCCACAAGTTGAGCTGTTGCTGAAAACATGACGCCACACCACCAGGCTCCATCTATCTTTGAGCAGTCAAAGTTGCTCAAGTAGCTCTCTTTACAAATAGCCATTGGTAAATATTTCTCTTTTGCTGTGCAGTGAAGGAATCCACACTATATACACGAGTGCCACCAGTGAACATATGTTACCTGCCAGGTGTTTCTAATACATATATCAAAAAATGTATCTATTTGGATATTTTACTACCTAAGAATACTACAGTAAAATGTATTAAATATGAACCATGTGCATAAAACTTTCTCTAATATGATGTTGATTCATATAGGCTTTCACTCGGAAATGCATTCACGAATTGTTGCAGCCCTAATACTGACCCAGCATGCTCAATTTTCACTCACTTTTTTATCTTTGAACATATGATTATTGGATTTCTGTTTTGCTTTTTATAACAGATGTATCCCAACCCCCTGTAGTTCCTGCAAAGCGTTCTCCTCCTGTTCCACCTGCAAGGATTACTCCTGTCACCAAACGAAGCTCAGCAGACGCCTCTTCCAATCAGCCTGAGCCTCCTGCTAGTGGTTCTTCTTCTAACCCTCCTCCTTCCTCCCAATCAGAAGCGAGCAAACACCCCAGCTCTATGCCTATACCGGTCTCTCCTCCACCTACCCATATCCCCCCGTCTCCGCCTTGCGTCTCTGTGGATCCTCCGAGCCCCACTACTGAGCCACCGAGTCAGCCTCCATCATCTATACCTCTGCATATCCTGATCCAACGTGCACTCATCAGCCCCGTCCCTGTTCACCACAACCCAGATGGCAGTCAGAGAGCTCATTCTTTGCTGTTTGATTCTCCACCAGAGATTATAGTCGAGACGAGTGGACGACATTCGCTTCCTGTCACTATCGAACCGCTTAGACTGTAAGAGATTTTAATAACTTTATGCATAAACAAATACATAAATGTGGTGCAACTCATTATGACAGAATGCACACTCTATTTTACTGAAGCACACATAGAAGTGGTATTTTGTTCATAACACATGCAACCTGAAGACATTCTATTTTACTGTTTCTCTCAGGCCTGAAGATGATGATTTTGACATAGAGGAAGAGCTGAAAAAGCTGCACCCTCCTCCCCGGCAGCCCTTGCCACCAGGGCTAGAGGCCGGAAGCAGGCGGGGGTTAGTGGCAGACCCCATGGTTATGGTCATCTTTGAGGACTCGGACAGTGAGAAAGAGGAGGAGACAGACTCAGATGGACCCGTTCTCTACAGAGACGATGGCGAGGATGACGAAGAGGATGTGCCTATATGTATGATGTTCTGAGTTCACGTTATTAGCTTTGCATGTAGCTTGTATTTAACTTTTTAATATGTGATATATATATAAAGTGTTTCTAATGATTCGGATGCGTTGCTTTATGAAAGCCTAAAACTGAAAATGTCTAAGAGACAAAAAGTCATATGCATTATTCTCTCCTTTTATGGTGATAATGGAGATATTGTAGTAGATACACATTAACAAAACCTGCTTTTATGTATACAGCATTTAGTCAGTTTGAATCAGTCTCTGTTTAGTTGACTATGAGGGCGTATTTGCACTACACGCTTTGGTGTGTTTGAAATCAAGAGCACGGTTTGTTTGTGTAGTGTGAGTGCATGGTTGAAGTAGGTGAACTGGGGTTTGATCCACGGTATACTTGTAGTGTCCACTACAAGTGTGTGTGTGTATATATCTCACACACACACACACACACACACACAGTGATTGATCAAGAAGGCCCTGGAAGCCGAAAGAAGTAGTATTCTTTATAATATTTTTGTAGGATACATTCGTACAACACTAGCTTTATTTACATTAAACTTATTTAGGTCAATTACACAACATTACTTTGATTAGAAATGTGCTGCTTGAACTCTTCTCTGTGCAGCCCAGATTGCTCTTATTTGTAATTATTAACTCTATAAAGGCTTATAATTGCTATGTGCATTGGTGTGGACAAAACGAAGTCCCAAAAAATTCTTTAAAGCCAGTATATGGACAGATATACACAACTTTTCATCACATGTTGATGATTAAAGCGAGCTCAGGGGGACAGTTACGCTCTGGTGTTAGCCCTGAATCGACTTACATGCAAGAAAACCATTCATTTCATATGTTCTGTATTTTTTTTTTTTTTTCAGGTTTGTAACCCTGGTTGTACTAATAGAAAGAGCTCTGTAGTACTGCACAAATTATGTGTTCTAGTAATTTGGTCCAGTAAATGAAAATTAAAGATAAACTGTGCATGCAAAGATCAGATTTTATATATAATTGTTTAATTAATTATTATACAGTAGTCGAAGTGTAAGTGTAAAACAGGAAAACTGTAGGTATTATGAATTTTAATGATTGGGCTCTGAAGAAAATTTTTTTTTTTTTTAAGCTGGTCTGGCAGGTCGTGTGCAAAGGAAGGACACGCTGGCTCTAAAGCTTGAGAAACAGCAGGAAAAGTTGGAAAATCAGGGTCAAGAAAACAGCACCTGGAAAAACCGGGAGCAATGGGAGGCTGTGCGCAACAAGATTGGCTCCACCCTTACACGGTACATTGTGTCAGAGCCAATCCACATCACTGTAATATTTGCATTTAGTTGTATTTAAGTCTGTTGACACACAGTTTTGTTATTGTATCATTTTTAGGAGACTGAGTCAGAGACCAACACAACAAGAACTTGAACAAAGAAACATTCTGCAAGGTCAGTAGGCTTGTCAACAAGCTTTAGTGCTATTCTCACTTCAACCCCTTACCCATTCAATTCTTGCTTCTAATTTCCTCAAAATCCTCATGTCCATCTTGACAGCTATGTGTCATCATAATGTACGTCGGTTATGGATTAGGTTTCACAAAGTCCATTTAAACTTGTTTTAAAGTGGACAATTATCCCACAAGTTAACAGTTCCCTTAAGTTCTGTTCACCCTGTCTAAAACAGATACCAATTTCCAAATGTTCAGTTTCAATGTCTGTTGCTTTAAACTCAAATTATTCATATCACAAGGTGCTCATCTGCCCACCTCTGTTGTGGAGTACACAGATCACAAATATGCCATTATGGCTGGCCCTTATTTGTGTACATACATATACATTTTATTCAGTGTTTTTTAAATAATTTAGTATTCTGTAACTTTATCCACGCAGATTACATGTCTTCTGATGCTGGGAATTTCTATGCAACAAGTCACATGTCAAAAACGTATGAATTGATATACTTTTTGATACTGAATGTATAATGCAGTGAAAGCAGTAAACATTTTTTTTCTTCAGCCCATTATTTGTTAGGTCTAATAATCCAGTTATGGTACTACTGTTGCCTCCATCACAACTTACTTTAGAATACTGTCTTGCTCAACAAATTGGAGTGTAGTTATGTAAATCCACTCCGCGTGCAGATTGCAGCTGATCTTTCTTTCTTCTTGCTCAGAAACATTTCAATCCGTAGTGAGAAAAGATGCATTGTGTGACTCCTGTACGGCAGTCAGCTGTTGGCAGTCTCTGCAGAACTCTTTGTTTGCAAGCAAACTTTGTGTATGTGTACATTCGCACGTGTGTGCAGGCTCAAGTTTTCCTAAGATAAACAAAATATTTGTTTTATTTTCTAGCAAAGAACGAGGCAGACAGAAGAGCTGAGCGAAGCGAGATCAAACGCAGACTTACAAGAAAGGTTCGATCTATATCTCTTTCTCTCAATCTCTCCTTGTTAGAGAAAAATGTGTTCATGTAAACATTTTGCTCCTGCAGTTGTCTCAGAGGCCCACGGTAGCTGAGCTCCAGGCCAGGAAGATTCTTCGTTTCCATGAGTATGTAGAGTGCACACATGCGGAAGACTACGACCGCCGTGCTGATAAACCATGGACTAAACTCACTCCTGCTGATAAGGTACAGAGCTTATGACATGATTATTGTACAGGGAGTCGTAGTCTGCACAGTTAGGTATAAAACAAAATAGATCCGAGTCTTAAAGTTTTGTGTGTAAACAGTGCATAGCTGCGAGATGTAGAATGTACTGTAGCGGGTATTTCCAGTCTGTGAGGATGTGCATGTATTTCAAGCTATGTTATTATATGTCTGCAGTCTCTAGTAGTAGTATTACTAGTAGTAGCTCATTGATGCACATGCAAGGTTTTCTTCCATTTATGGTGTTTGTGGAAAAATGTCTCTCAGACTACTTATGTTATAGATAAAAGTTGACACACTTACATAAGTAGATAATCGTGCGACTCTCTTGTGTATTTTGGACTCGATCCAATTTATTGTTTTTAATAAAAATAAAAATTACTATTAACTCTGAATCAAGCTGATTTTACACTTCCGTAACCCTGAGACTCTGAGCCATACATATTCAGACCTCCCTCTATTTGTTTACCTTTTATCACTTTCTGATACAAATATCACTAAATAATATCCTATGGGGAAAAGATAGTGTTGGATGTCACAGAGAGATAACTTGGAGAAGCCATCTTTTTTTTTTTTTTCTTCGAAACTCATCTCAAATTCCTGTACTTTCATATAGAACTCGATTTGGCTTTATTTTTTACTTTTTTATTTGCTTAATTGGTTTGGAAGTCATAGTAAAGTTACCTATTGAGATTCATTATAGAGTTTAGCAAAATGGATTCTGATTTTTTTATGTTTTATGTGTGTTTAAACTCATAACTCTGGCAATAAGGCGGCACGGTGGCACAGTAGTAGTGGTAGTGAATAAACACTGGCAATATGTTGATGAATTCACACATTTTTTTTATCAGAATGATCAGCAAGCGGTCCTTTTTCTTACAGTATTCTCAGTCAAATGTAGTTAATTTCTACTTGCCACATTTCAGGCACTATTGTATTTCCTTCAGCTAAAATAAACCTTGGTTATATTGTTGCACTGAGTCAAACCAAAAAAATGCTGTTCATTTGAATTAAATTCTAATTTAAACCCCACTCTAGACAAGTCATGGCTGAAGTGCCGTTGAGCAAGGCACCCAACCCCCAACTGCGCCCCGTGCGCCTCAATAGGGCAGCACATTGCTCCAGGTGTTCAGCTCTGGATGGGTTAAATGCAGAGGGAAAATATTATTATTATTATTATTATTATTATTCAGATTTATTTTTTATTATTTTAAATGAAATAATGTATTTAGTTAATGCAAAATATAATCTATAGCTATAGTAGCTTTTCATTTGTTCATTACAAATTAAGAGTTGTGAATTAGTGTAATTTGTTTGACTTGTAACATTGCAGTGTAACTGTACTAGCTACGTGTACTACATACATCCCCTACCAAGCTATAATTTTCTTTGTAGACATCCAATGGTATTTTTCTGCGTATCAAACATCGTAAATGAAAACTAATGGCATTAGAGTTTATTACCCTAATAAACCTTGGCCATGTGCTTCATAGAATTGGAATGAGGTTTATTTTTAGAAATGTGAATTATTACTCATTTTTAATGAAAAGCTCCCTAATGATCCTTAAACATTCAATTTTATTTATATAGCGCTTTTTACAGTGGAACATTGTCACAAAGCAGCTTAACAAGAATTATATACAGTTTATAAATATAAATTTGAGCTTTAATAAGATTTTTCCCCAACGAGCAAGCCGATGGCGACAGTGGCAAGGAAAAACTCTCTCAGATGCTAAGAGGAAGAAACCTTGAAAGGAACCAGACTCAGAGGGGAACCCCATCCTTATTTGGGTTATATCTGATTAACAACCTGAAAAAAAATCTGTGACTGAGTGTGTAGAATTTGCCATCCAGGTGGATAGGAGGGTGTTGGAGACGAAGTCGACTCAGCATTCTCTTAGTGGTAGTGTGTAAACCTCAAGCAGAAGAGAGAAATAAGAGAAAAATAAATTATTAGACATGATCATAGTAAAGAACTAATTTAAGAACTGTGGCATGTGATAGATAGAGTCAATTTAAATCTGTACTCTGCTCGACATGTCTCTTGGTTTGATTCAATTTTTTATACCGGAAGATATTAATATTCATTCATCTTCTTTAACCATAGGCTGCCATCAGAAAAGAGCTGAATGACTTTAAGAGTTCAGAGATGGAGGTCCATGAGGAAAGCAGGATATATACTAGGTAAATCATAACTGTATACACTTGGATTTACATTTAGTCATGTTTATAATAGAGACATGCATGTAAAATCTATTTCAATTCAGACAACATGAAACCGCAAAATCATCATTTGTTATGTTTAATTTGTTCATTTAATATTTATTTTTTTATAAATATCCAAACTTGCATCACATTCCAAAAATAAGTTTGACATGGGTAATTTAATGTCCATGAAATAATGTTGTGGTATAGCAGCAGCATCCAGGAAAGCAAAGATGGGCAGGAGATCCCCAGTGTATCAAAAGAAACCATGAGAAATGTATTCAAATAGGTACTAACAAATATATATTTAAAAGGATATACATATTTCTGAAACTTCACTGCATGATGTCTTTAAATGAATGAAGAATCTGGAGGAACCACCTGGGCAAGATATTACTTTGGTAAACCTTTGTCAAGGGTTGCAATAGAGTGATCTGCCCCCTCCTCTAGGCCATTATAATATGAGGTATCAGTAAATGGACTGCACATTTTTATTAAAATGGGCATGGTGGACAAAATTTGACCAGTAGCCAGTGCTGTGTGGATAAGACAAGGGTGATGTGCTCATATTTCCGGGTTCTAGTAAGGATTCTGGGCGCTGCATACTGTACTAACTGTAGTTTGTTTATGCACCTACTGGAACAACCAGACAACAGGGCATTACAGTAATCCAACCTAGAGGGAAAAAGCATGGGCAAGTTTTTTTGCATCATTTACTGCCAGCATATTTCTGATATTACCAATGTTTCTAAGGTGAAGAATGCTGTCCTGGTCTACATAAGATTCAAAAGGAAAGGCTAGAATTAATAACCACACCGAGGTCTTTTACAGCTTTACATTTATTAATTGTTACATGTATTAATTATTAATCCATTCAGACAAAATAAAATGTCAGGAATTTGGTCTGATTTGATCCCAATACTGCAGAATGCACTCTGATCTTATGGACGTTTCTATAGATTCTGTAACATTTTTTTGTGTGTTATTAACAAAAGCAAATGTTTATTGTTTAAGCATCTACTTGATTATAAATTTAAACTCCATTGTTTGACAGGTTTCATCGGCCATAGTAGACAGCGTCAGAGAGACGCGAACATGGACACGAAGCACAAAGCCCTGAAAATCTGAGAAATCCGTGGAAGCCATACATACTGTACAAGACACTGGTGTATCTAATTGTTTTTGTTAAAGTTTGCTGTCCAGTGCCAATCCACTTAATACCACGCTACCATGGGCTATGTTTGGTTCAGTTGGTGCTAGAATGTAAGTCATCCAGCTTGGGCTGTACAGAATTTGCCGGAATTATAACTTTTCACCAGGTGCACACATCTCCTGGTCCCAGTCTGCTTATGATGCATCACACAGCCTTTTATTTTTTGTTTAGCTGATGCAAAAACTCTTTTACCATAATATACATTGGCACTGTGATGTTTGTTCTTTAAACCTAAGTTGAGAGTGGGACATTGCTTGTGTCATGGTTTGGAGGACAATTCATTTTTTGCCAGTAGAACATGAAAAATGAGCTAACTAGTCATTTTTTTAGCTTTACTTTTTTATTAGTGCAGGATTGAAGTTCAAGAAGTAGAATGTGTACAACTGAAATTCAGTTAATATCCATATACATTTAGCAGTCAATAGATTAGGAACATTTGGCAAGTGATCACTGATAAAGAGCCCTGTTTTGTCACATCCTGCTCTCATATAAGGCTTTGGACTGTCCACTGCTCATCAGAATGCAACATTGACCAGCTGTGAGATACTTGAGCGACTTGGAGCATGGAGGTTTAGTGAAAGTGTTTCAGCAACCGTTGCAGTTATAGAGTGTGTTCCCAGATGTCTGTGTGCTGTAATGAATCACGAATGTGGACCAATCTGTTGTTAGACAGGTGTTCCTAATCCAGTGATTGTTTACTTCTGTGAACTTCTGTTAACAACAGTATAAACACTGTCTGTAAATGAAATTAGCAAACAAGCTTATAAGGTTATACTGTTAATGATTAAAATGGTTAAAAATTATACAATCCAGGTGTTAAATAATATATATATATATATATATGTTTCTTAGTACAATATTTAATATTAAAGTATGAATTTGAATGTGTGAATATGGATTTTGTTTAATTTGATGAGGATGAACTCTTGAACAAACTGTACATTTAATCATACATCTTATATCAGTGACATGTGACTAGTGAATTTATTAGCCAGCCACGTTATGCAGTCTTTAACAAGCGAATTGTGGTGCGTCTATATAGTTATGAGAACCAACTTGATGGAACATCAAATTAGTGAGGGCATTTAACATTATTAGGACTTTCGGCTGGTCCACACTTTTTAATTACAGAGGTTAGGGTTAGGATCATCATTAATTGTCTGCATTGAAAATAATGTCAATGGAAAGTCCTCACAACTATAAATAGACAAATGTATGTCTTTTGTGGTTATGGGTTTATATGGTTGGGCCAGCACTTGACAAAACGTCCACTTCGTGATAGCATTTTGCATTCTGAGGACATTTTTTTGCCGGCCCACATAACAATTTATCATTTTTTTTTAAAGAACCAAATAATGTCAATGAAAAGTCCTTAAAACTATAGTTATACCAACATATGTATGTTGGGGTTTGTAATTATATAGTTGTGAGGACCATCTCTTCACAGAACATTTGTTATGGGATATTATGTTCAGAGGACAAACTTTGCTTTTTCAGAGTTAGGGGTGGAGTCATGAGTAATGTTCTGCATTGATAATTATGTAAATGGAAAGCTCTCACAGCTGTAGAAATACCAACATACCAACTGTTTTTACTGTTTTTCGCACATGCTGTACATCTTTGATTCTCAGGATTAGTACTCAAGGGTACCGTCTACTCTCACTGTGCATTTTATTGTTCCTTTTATTTCATGTTTGTATAAAACTGACTGTATAACGCTTCATATTTTACTGCAAGGTAGCACTTCTCAAGAGTTAAACATCAATACAGATCATTAGACTACACTGTGAGAACTGTTGTTACAACTAAACCTGCAGTACTGTGCAAAAGTCCTAATTGGCCAAGGTTTTAGTACACTTTTTGTTATAGCAGATGATTTTTATGAATTCTGCGTTAATCACGTTTCCATACATTACTTTTTCATTTCCAATAACTCTTGATGTGTCAGCAAAGAAAGAATCATGTTATATAACAGAGCACTTTGCAGACAAAAATCACAAAAAAATATTCCTGGTTTCTGATGCGAAAAGGAGCAAGTGCGACTGCCAAAGTCTCCAGAAAAAAAAATGTGCCACATTCTCCAAGATGCACAGTAAGACTTTGCAGCTTAATATTGCACTGTACTGTGAAAAACATCTTGAGTGCATGCGATAAAATAATAAACGAAATAATAAAAGAAAACACCATGAAGTGCTGTAATTAAATTAAGGCGATATTTGGTGCACAGTTACTTTCTATAATACAGAGCATCTTGTAATATTTGCCACAGTTGTTTTGAATTGTGACATCTTTATATTTTGTATAAAAAGTGATCTGTTAAGCAATATCAGTTTCTTTCTTTACTGATTTATAAATGTTAACTGGGTGGCACGGTGGCGCAGTGACTAGTGGCCTCACAGCAGGAGGACCCGGCTCAATCCCCTAATAGGGCGACTATGAATTTTCTGTGTGGAGTTTGCATGTTTTAACCGTCTTCGTATGGGTTTACTCCAGGTGCTCCAGTTTCCTAGCACGGCCCAAATACATGCATTTTAGTTGAATTGAAGATGCTAAGTTTAATTCGTACAAATATGTATCTAGCAAATTATCTATGAAAATATTAGAGTGTCTGACTTTTGCATGATACTGTAAAATGAGCAATTGCTGCACATTTGTACATATGCATACTGTATAAACACTATATAAACACTAATAATTGTGTCTTCCCAATGTTTAAAATAATTGTAATTAAGGTGTTAATAAAAAGTGTGTAAATTACAAAGATGATAAAAAATAATAACATTGTAAGTAATAAAACATTATACTCAGTCATTCTTTTAGTGAAAGTAAGGACTGATGACAATTCAGTTCACAAGTTCATTAAAAATCCAAATTTCCTATACGTTTGTGCCTATTTGTGTTTGATACCCATTAGGAAAAGTGCACACGGACTGCCCTATGTAGCCACATACAGTATTTAATTTCAAACTAGTGGTCTGAGAACATCTACAAGCCCTATTTGGGGTCTATTGATCTAGGAATTATATTTCTCTGTTGTTGATCTTAACTGGGGGAGTAGTAATGCCAGGGTTGCTAATATGGGCCAGTGGGAAAAAAAATATATATAAACTCTTGGCTGGGAAGTATGTTAATATACGTAGCAAATCATCATAATCATTTTTTATATATATAAAAATGTTCAAGTTCAGAATATACAGGGGTTAGACAATGAAAGTGAAACACCTGTCATTTTAGTGTGGGAGGGTTCATGGCTAAATTGGACAATCC